>JAXGGA010013079.1:0-36471 GCA_038373865.1 Uloborus plumipes
AAATAAAAAAAAAATCTGATTTAAATAAAAAAAATCCGATTTTTTTGATTTTTTTAAAAAAATCATTGATTTTTTTCACACCTGGTAAGTGGAAAGTTGTGACGCTTTCTAACGTCAAAATTTAGACACAGAAAAGTGTATTATCATACAGAATGAACGATAATGCGCTTTTACTGTCTCAAAAATTTGACTTGACAGTACGTTCATCAGTTTTGGGCACATGTTTTTAGCAATATTGCCGGGAAATTTTAGGACAGTCACAGTTATAGGAGCACCCTCAAAAGTACAATTAATGAAAGTGCTAGTATTACACGGAGTGTATAAGATATAGGTGGCTGGTGTACCAAAAAAGTAGGGGGGGGGGTCGAGAGAAATGTTTCTTTGCAAAACACAAGTATCGTAACTGTTAGGTAGGGTGGTCCAAAATTTCGAAGGTGAAAATTTTTTGGGTGCTACCCTCCCATTTGGTTCCAATGCATTAAAAAATAAATCTGACAAAATTTGAAAACATTTCGACGATATTTAAAGGTGGCTCAATGCAGATGAAGTTTGTATCATTGTGGAATAGAGCGCGTACGAGCACCGAGCACACCACCCAAGTAAGAAAAAATACAATGGCTAATTTTATTAAAAGAAAATAATTCTACTGCCAAATTGCCATTTTATATAGATTTAACAGTAGCCATGCTATAAATGGTGTAAATATAAACACTTTTTGTACCTATAAATACGTTAAATATGTTCTGTATACTATAGCAATCAAATAAATTCTCAACATTTTATTCCCTAAACATATGTTTTTAACTTTAACCTTCAAATAATTTCATAACTGCAATTGTGACCATCATATATATTCTTAACAGTTTTGGTTTCATCACTATAAACATGGCAAATTTGTTCACGTAAGAAATTTTTTTATAATTCGAAAGTCTCTTTATTTTGAAACAAGTTAGCATGACAACTATCTCAACAAGATCGAAATCAGACATTTACCTTCTTGATTCTACCATAAGTGAGCTAAATGGCAGTAAACTACCTTCAATTCGTATGGCATTGGGGTTGTTTCTTCACAACCATATTGACTTGTAAAAAACTATAAGAGAATCTTCAACAAATTCAATAGAAGAAATAAGAAAATTTTGGCAGAAAGCTAGAATACCTGTACAAGACTTCAGAAACTGTCAACCCAAGTTAGAAAATGTATTCAGACAGTGGAAGTTGTTAAAGAAAAACAAAAACAGAAATACAGTAACACAGAAGAATGAAGAAGGTGAGTTTGTTTCGAATTTGGATAATCTTTTTGACATAGCACATGCTGACGCACTAAACATGATAAAAAAATATCTCAAGATAGGTAGAGAGTTCTTGTTAGCTCAGCGTGAGAAAGGAAGGAGGGGATCAATGCTAGGTGTTGACAAGTGTCTTAAGAAAACTGAAAAAATGGTTCATCTAAGGGAAAAAGCGAGCTCAGAAGGTCACAACAAATGAAACAAAATTGCGAAGAAATGGTAGCCACTGACAGTGGCTTCCATTTCTTCGCAGTGACTCACATCGCAGTGACTTTCACGCAGTGACTCCTTTTCTTCACAGTGACTGTGCAATTGATATCTTCTGATGAATCAGATGAGTTTGAATATGAAGAGCAAGCACCATTTAAAGTAAAAGAACATGATATTCAAAAAAGAAACAAAAAGCGAAAGAAAATTGTGACACCCCATTTAGCAGCAGCTTTAGACAGGACAAAAGTTTCTGATCGGAATGCTTTGTTTGTTGTCGCTGAAGCAGCAAAGAGCTTGGGCTGTGAAGTAAATGACATTACTCTAAGTAGAAGTTCTATTTGCCGAAAGAGGATGAAACACCGTTCAAATATGTTTCAGCAGCTGAAAACTGAATTCATTATTTGAAAGTATGAATTTACCTCACACCTTCATTCATGTAGATCCAGAAATCTGGGAGTTTCAGAATGATTTTAAGAAAGCATTAAACATAATTCATGGAATTTCAGTAGTTAATGATCATACTGAAAGAGGTATAGCCTTTATAAAAGAGTTTAATGGGAAAATGACATGTAGCAAAGAACAATTACAGTTCTTGCTGCAAGTTGTGGAAGAACATCGCCGAGCTTATACTGATTGTAGAAAACAGAGTTTATAATGTATATTAATATAAAGCGCATCCAAAACTCTTAAAATTATTACTATATTATTTTAAATTTACAAAATGCTACAGATGTTTATGAAATAAAATTATATTCCTTTCCCCGCTTCAGTTTTGTTTCTATTTGTATTTATAGCCTAAAATCGAAAAATGCAGAACTTTGAGGCTGTTGAGCCACCTCTAAATATTAAAATAATGAGCTTAAACTTCACAAGTATTATTTTTTAATTAAATGGAACCAAATGGGAGGGTAGCACCTATAAAAATCGAATTTTTTTTAAAAACGGCCTTTTTTGGACCACCCTACTGTTAGGGTTAGCCAATAATATTAAAAACCTGAAGTTCGGAGAACTAAAGGAAAATTAGAATAACTGGCAAGAAATGAGAGAGTATATGAAGCACCAGAGAGAAAGAAAACTTTTAAATGTTGTTAAATTTTACAATTTAACAACATTTATTCAAAAACAGTAACATTTCAAAAAATTGAAAAATTCATAATTTTAATTTTCAAAATAACTTTGACCGTGGTCCTTCCCCCCTCTTAATTATTAACTTGTCGTTATCATCAGAAAAAAAATAACAATGTCAATATCATTAAAACTATTGTATAACCCAGCATGACACAAATTTTTAGGACCACCAGATTTTCATTAACCCGTGCCTAGTCCTTTCCGGCATGCTCCAAAAACCAAGGTTAGAATTTTCTTTTTAAAAAATAATATAATATATATATATCAACCTAGAAAATATGTTCAACTTAGATGAGTGCTATACCAGTGTGTTAAGCACAGAAGTCATATCTGATTTTTTTAATCACAATTGCATTATTGTATCAGAAAGATTCTTTGTAACAAATACTACCTAATTATTGTATTAAGGGCATTTGCTAATGGGGAATATTAAAATTTTTTTTTTTTTTTGAAAAAGTGGCATCTGCATGAAATACATGAAGGCATAAAACTAAAAAAGTTTCTTATTTCGAGTTCAGTTGCAGATACGACTTCTGCGCTTTGCACAGCAGTATGGATCATTTTATTGGAACTAAAAAACGGTTTAATTTCTTTAAAATATTAATTAGCTATATTAAGATAATGCACCATCACACCTCACCTGCTAATGCTGGGTAATACGATAATTTAATACCATAACAAATACATATGCAACATAAAAAAATAAGTATACTAAGTTCTATACTGGTGTGCTAACCACAGAAGTTTGATCTACATTTTCATCAAAATTGAATTATTGTCAATAAATAATTTTTTGTCCATTAACTACCTAATTACATTGTTTGGCAGTCATTTGTGAAAGAAAAATATAAAAATAAAATTTCTGAAAAAGCGGCATCTAAATGAAATATATGGAGGCATAACACTTTAAAAAGTGATTTCTCATTTTGAGCTTATCTGCAAATATCTCTTTTGTGCATGGCAGTATAGATAATTTTATTAGTATTAATAAATGGTTTAATTTTGTAAAAATATCAAGTGACTATAACACATCATCGAACCACCATTTTTCTTTCCCACGTTACCTGAAATTTATTGGTTTGTTTTTGAAAAAGAGGATATAGTGCATCTCTAAAAAAATGACCTCTGACATTTGACCATGTTAACCTTTTTCTGGTAATAGGAAAGGGTAAGTGCAGCAGATTTAAGTTGGAATGCTTTTGCAAAACAACTACCACGACTGTCCCCAACTCAATTCAGTGCCAGTTAGTCTCCCTATTACTTGAAAATGAGGTAAACATTGCCAATGTTAAAGGTCAACTTATCAGAGGAGCACTATACTTGGGGAATTTCTTTCTTTCATTTTTCATTTCAGTGATTTGCTTGCGAAAAAGTTATAAAGATTTCTACACAAAAAAGATAGAAGAGTGTGCTTTGTTTCTAAATAGTTTTAAAATGTTTATTTTATTATTATTATTATTTCATTTGCTTGCATTAAGTGATAAATATTATATGTTTAATGACTATTATTTCAATATTGGTGCTTAATAATTTATTTTTTACTTATTGAGTTAAGCATAGTTGCATTAAAAATTGCAGCACCTCCAAGTTTGAGAGTCATGAGCCACCACTGGTGTGCATACCTCCAAGCAAATTCAGAATTTCTGTCCTCTCAAAAACTTAAGCTCGAAGAGCCCGCTTCCCATGGCCCTTTCAGAAAATTTTATATTATTTAATGTAGCCTACTTCACAAAATATCCCATCTTTAGATTGAAAGGCTCAGAAAAAAAAGGCTAAAGGGCGTAAACAGGGGTACTGACAATATTGGAAAAATCGAATTGTTTGGTGAAAATAATGGTATAAGTGTGCATATAAACAGAAATTGTACACAGTTTAAAGAGACACACACCACTAAATTAATATATATCCATTTTGTGTGCGTTTTTAAAATAAAAATACTCACTGCAGTAATTTCTTGAACTTTTCACAAGCCACATCTTTGATTTAAAAAAAATGCTAGTTACCACTATTTACACCCGAGCCCTTCAACTATAACTTTCACAAAATTTTATTAGTAAAAGCTCTTTCTTTTCTTTTACAGGGGCGGATACAAGGGAAGGGCGTTTGCCCTTCCCTTAAGCGACTCTCTGCCAGAAAATTTTCAATTTTCAAGCTCATCAATTTAAATTTTAAACGAGTTTTAATGATTTGAAGGAAGAATCTTAGAGCTTTCCCTACGAAATGTTTCGGAATTGAAGTTTGAAACCTATATCATCAATATATACGAACCAGTATACATAGTAAAAAGTAAGTAATAAAATCAATCACCCCTCCCTTGAAACTTTTTTGGATTCGCCCTTGCGATTTTAAGCTTGTCTGACAGCAAAACACCAGTAAAAAAAATTCAAACTTCCAAATCATTTCCAGGAAAGACCATTTGCCAAAACATTTCAGATTAGATTTGTGATAGTTCAACATACTGCATACAATATAATCGGATTTTTTTGAACAAAAAATATTACAAGGAAAAAAATTGCCTATAATATAACCGTTCTATATTTTTCACAAAATGAAAAAAGTTCACAACATTTCTTCTCTTCATTTATGCGAACCTGAAAATAAAAACCTGGATCGAACTCTGCTTAGTTCATTAGCTTAAAATGTTAAAAAAGACATTTTATGACCACATTCAAAGCACATTAGTTGCATAAAATTTCCTTAGTACTTAAGAGATCAATTGGCTTTGAAGGTTTTTAAAAACATTTTTAAAAAACCTCATGATGTTTTTTTTTCCTTTAGTGTAAAACAAAATGTCTTAAGGTCGGGGCGGGCACCTTTTTTCCTTTTGGAGCTACTCCCAAAAATAGTCTGTATCTGCCCTTAACCCAGAACATACTAAGCAATTTAAAAAAGCTTTTTCGTGAAAAGTAATGCACTTTTAAAACTTTACCTTTTAATCTGTATTTCAAACACGAAGAACAAATAGAAATGTTTCTGTCAGAGGGAACTTCAAAAAAGCGATCTTTGAAACACAGTAGAAAAACTTATTCGACGCTTGAAAATAATAACTTCTGCCATATAAAAACTTCTTTCATACATTAAAGCTGGAAGCGATTTCTGATTTAATTACAAGTCGTTAGGTCAGCAAACACAGCAAAAAGCAAGGGCAATCGATTAACAAACAATACAAAATATTGACAACGAATGTTACGGGTCGGGGAAATGCATCAGAACGCAGAAAGGAGCACAAATCTTCACGCGAGCGTTCTGCATGTTAGCGCTGATTAGGGTAACAGCATTCATTCCAATCCCAAACGGGTGAACGGCCAGCCACTGATGATGATGTGCTACTCTGAAGCAACACTATGGACCCTGTTCATGTGACGTCATTGCGGGTATTGACCGACCCTTTTCAGACGAAATTCCGGTTCTCTGGTGTCTATTATCACGCGTAACTTTTGCAGCGTAAAAACTCTTATTTCTATTCAAAAAATAAGTCTTTTGGAAGTTTTTACTTAGGAATGATAAAACAGAATAAAGAATGACTCACGTGGAGCGAAATATTATCTTAATGCGTGCATTTTACTGATTGAAAGTCTGTTAGCTTATCATAGGAAAATAAAATGGATAAAAAGCCATATTGTTTTTCTTCTCTATCACTTTTTTCAAGATTTTCCAACAATCCTAAGCCGATATAGACCCTACGCATGTTCATTTTGTTTATAAATGCCAGTTATTACTTCCTTTTACGTAGTAAAGCTAAAGGAAGTATTGTGATCGCGAAAAAAAAATCACTCAAATTTGAGTCTAAATTTTGATTTTGCTCACCCCCGAATGAAAATTCCTTAGTTTTTTTGACCTGTCAGCACGTGCATACGTACCTACCAACATATAAGCAGCCGAAAAAAAATTTTCAACCACCCCCGAGTTAATTACGACGAGTTTTCGTGTGACGTCTGTATGTACGTGTGTGCGTATGTGGGTCGCATAACTCAAAAACTATATGCCGTAGAAGCTTCTAGCTTGGTATGTAGGCTCTGAGGATGGTCTAGTTGTGCACCTCCCCTTGTGGTTGCATTTGAATGTTCCCAAGGGGGTGTTTTACCCCTTATTTGGGGAAAATCAGTGTTAATTTCAATGCAGAGGGAATGATATGCATTGGCGCGACCACTTTCCGTTATGTCGCCAAGCTTTTGGTCGCCAAGTGTTTGACGCCAACTTGGCGACATATCGCCAAGTTGGCGACAAATTTGGCGAAAGTTTTTTTTTTTTTTTTTTTTTGAATTTGGGTTCAATTTGGCGCAATTGGCGATATTTTGCGAAAAATTCACTGAATGATGTTAAAATCGGCGATATTTAGTAAATGAATCATTGTAAAACATTTGTTTTGCATTATTTCGAAGCAAACTAGGGGTGTAAATGTTCGAATTGATATCTTGCTCACTCATAGCATAAATTTAACACTAAGGCATCTACAAAGAAATTTACACGTAAAAGGAAGTAGTATGGGACCCATACCAGATTTTCTTTACTAATAATATAAAGCTGTAGAGTTTGTTTGTTTGTTTGAACGCGCTAATCTCAGGAACTACTGGTTCGATTTGAAAAATTCTTTTTGTGTTGAATAGTCCATTTATCCAAAAAGACTTTAGGCTATAGTTTGAAAAGATTCGATAAGCGATTCGTTTTTTATTCGAATTCAAGGCAATTTTCTCATAAATCGCCGAATACTGGGGTTAAAAATTACTTGCATTTATTAATGTTATATATCGTTGGAAGCAGAAAAATTTTGTCCGTCCTATGCAGTTTGTTCCGATTCTCTAACTTAAACACAGCACGAGTTATTCAATTTTTAAACTTGCCTTTTGCAAGGCTTCACCCGATTTCTTGCAATACTTGGTTCATTAAAACCATCAATAAAAAATAAACTAATTATTTCACAGTTTTGATTTTTACGCCATTGGATAGAGCGATACTTTTAACCCCAGAATTGATTCGACTTACAGTCGCAGAACCAAGCTTTTATCTCCACTAGAAAAAAAGTTACAAGCGTTTGAACTTTGAGTTCGAAAACCTCTTTCCTGATCAAACTATTAACGTTTTATTGCGTTGCTATGGCGACATCTTTTAAATTCATTGTTGGTGTCCTTTTCTTCATTTCGTTTCTTAAAAGCATTTCATTTTACGGCGTTTCAACAAGGCAAATAATGCGATCGTCCGTGTTTCACTTGAATTCCTGCCTACTTAATGACTTTTTTTTTTCTTTCTGGTACCATTTTGAAAATGTGTTTCAAATTAAATTGTAATTCATGTTTTAAGCAGGGATTTATTTTTTTTTTTTTTTTGGCTGCGATCTAAATATTAAAACAACTTTTTTGTTTGGAATTTTGCAATTAATGTTACAGGAAGAGAGCGGTTTGGAACTATTTGGTTTTGGTAGGGAATTGTATTCGTTTATTAGGGAGAGTGTTAAATATGTGCTACTTGACATTGTTTATATTCCTGAGGAAGCATGTGCAAATAATGCGATTGACTTTTTGATGCGGGAAAGTTTTTTAGCGAGCCGCTTTAGCGGGGAGTATTTTTTTGAAACCGGTCTCGCTAAAAATTTCCTCCCTCCTTTAAATGCGAGCCGCCTTGGCGGCGAGTAATTTGTTTTAACTTTCCTTACTACTTTAAAGGCGAGTCGCCTTGGCGGCGAGTAGTTTGCTGAAACTTTCCTCGCTACTTTAAAGGCGAGCTGCCTTGGCGGTTATATATCATTATATACCGCCTTGACGGCGAGTAGTTTATTTAAATTTTCATCACTACTTTAAAGCCCGTGCAACGCTGGGCCCCACAGCTAGTTATTAAATAAAACTAATTTATTTAGCACTGCTAATACTAGAAATTGGATGCAAATACCCGCAAAAGAAAAGTTAAATCGACCGTTGCCACACCGTGAATAGGGTCCATAAGCCTGTAACAGCGCCTTTTGCCGAGCAAAGTACAACGTTTCGCTCAAAAATATCAGGTGCAGTGCAGTAAAATGACTGCTATATTGTCAGAAAATTATACTTATTTCGGGTGTATTTCTTTCGCCAACACAAAAATTGTCTTCCCATTATCACTGAACAATTTCCAAAAATCAGGAAAACCGTAACGGATTATTCCCCTGGTTCGCGGACGCGGCACTTTCTCCACTCGTAGTTATCCCCCCCCCCCATGAGTTATTTATTTTACTTAGAATTTTATTTTCTCATATTTTGTCAGTAATCCCTCGGCACTCTACAGAATTATTCACATTTATCATCACATTCCTCGTCACAAGAGTCGGGAGTATAAAGTGGTAAATTTGGTTTATGTATCACATTTACCAAGTTTATTTGACGAATCTGTTGTTTTGTCACCGGTAAAATAGAAAACGATATAATTCCTCCGAAAGAAAAATTTGGATTTTTTCCCCTAAAAACCATCGGCATTCAGATTTTTGCCGAGGCCGATGTTTTTTCCAAGTTAGCATCGGTGGCCAATGCTAGTGGGTAAATTTTTCAACCATCGGCGCCGATGCATCGGTAAAACGTCATTAAATTGTGCACCAGATTTTTCTGGTTTTACGATTGATAGGTTGCAAATTTTCTTTTTGTTATGTGTTTTTTGAAACGGATTTGCTGTTGCTTTTAAATTCTATTACATTCAGTTTATAATGAATTTCAAGCGCTATGTTATAGGCGTTTCACCAACATGAAGCACCGAGTCCTTTCTTTGGTAAAAAAAAAAAACTTCGCTCCTATGTAATCTATTATTACTAGAAAATTATAACAGGTTTCTATTAATTTATAACTAGTTGACTCGTGAACAGCATTCGCTCTCAACAGTGAAAATTTATATATATTTTTACTTCCTTTTACATATTGAAGGGAGTATTGTAATCTACTTATATCAAAACTGAGTATCTATCTATCTTTCTTTCCATTTGTGCCCTGCCAATGAACTTAAAGTCGATAAGTACCGATTGATTCGTAGTTTTTCAGTCTTTATTAGTTTTAACTAGCTGCATGGCCCGGCTTTGCACGGGCTACCTCTGAACAAAAAATTAGCAAAACTTGAACAAAAATGGGAAATCCTGTGCCTGAAAATTGATATGAGTCGTTACTTCAGATTTTTTTAAGATAAAAAATAAATAAATGAACCGACTTCAGAACTTATACAAATACAAAGACCAGCAACAGGCTCTGAGCATGGTGTCAAGAGCACCTAAAGTGGAGATAATCCATGGGGTCTAGTCCTCTCATGGATGAGGGCAGGTTTAGTCTGAGTGACAGTTCTGGAAGCCTATGCAGCTGGAGAGCAGAGAACAAGCAATAACCCCTTTCAGGCTATCAAAAGGAAAGTTTGAAAGGTCTTGCTTGGGGATGCTGAAGTATCATGACTGATAATGCACAGATTCTATGGATTGAATACCATAAAATATTACACAGATCTTTATTCGCGAATATTTAAAGATTTTTTTTTCTTTAAATATCTCTTTTTTACCATTAAATTTGAAATAGTCTGCAGACTTTCTCAAACCCTGCATGAACTGACAAGAAAAGCGTGGCTAGCAGTGTCACGATGTTTCTGCTACCAGGCACACAAGTAAAGTACCGAAACCCAAGGTAAAGTTGGTATGCAAGTTTCGTTATTGTCATCAGCTGTACAAACTAAGAAATTGATAACTGACACAGTCTTCATTTATTTTAATTTTGTGTTCAAAATTATTACATAGGAAAATACTACGGAGCATTCCACACTTCTGTTCCCTAATGACCTGCAAAGGTATAAAAGAATAAAATCTACAAGAAAACATTTCTTAGCCACAATGACAATATATCCCCTAATTTGATACGCAGTTCTTGAAATGAAGACATAACCATTAAGATAGTTCAACAGTGTGCACTTTTCTCAAGGGCATGGATTCCTGCATGTGTTTTCAGATCTGATTTTTGGAGACATGCCCTTGAGCAACACTTGCATGAGAGTGGCTTTTAGCAGGTATGGACTTTTACATGAGCTTTAAAGCTTCTTCAGTCTGAATATGCCCTTGAGCAACACTTGCATGAGAGTGGCTTTTAGCAGGTATGGACTTTTACATGGGAATTCAAGCTTCTTAGGTTTGAAAATGCCCTTAGCAACACTTGCATGAAAATGTTTTTTTTTTAGCAGGTATGGACTTTTACGTGGGCTTTCAAGCTTCTTACGCTTGAAAATGCCTTTGAGCAATGTTCACAGGAATACGGTTTTTCACCCGTATGAAGTCTCATATGTGTCTTTAAGGTTGAACGCAGGGTAAATGCTTTTGAACAAAGTTCACAGATGTGCGGTTTTTCACCTGTATGTACCCTCATATGCTGTTTCAATGCTGAAATGAAGGAAAACGTCTTTGAACAGGTTTTACAGGAATATGGTTTGTCGCTACTGTGGACACTTATATGCCTCTTTAAGACTGAAGGGTCTGAAAATGTCTTTGAGCAATGTTTGCAGGAATAGGGCTGCTCACCTGTGTGTAGCCTCATATGCCTCTTCAAGCTGGAAATGCGAGAAAATGCTCTTGAACAACAATTGCAGGAATATAGTTCATTGTCTGTGTGGAGTCTCATATGTCTCTTTAAGATTGAAGCATCGGTAAATGCTTTTGAACAACATTCACATATGTATGGTCTTTCACCAGTATGGATCCTTATATGTCGGATTAACTGTGAACATTTTTTGAAAGCCTTTGAACAAATCTCACAAGAATATGGTTTTTCAACAGGATGAGTTTGCATACGCATTTTAAAATCTGGAGCTTTAGAACAATGCTCATCCAAAAACTGTTTCTCGGCATCATCGGTTACTAATTGACAATCCATTGCCGAGCAATATAAAAACCGTGTACGCTTAAACTTCAAAAGACTGAATTTTTGCAAAGATGAATATCAAAAAGTTTCCAACAAAATTTTGGAACTGTTGTTCATCCCAAACCAGAATATTTTTATGTTTCAATTCTTTACATTTGTTTATGTAAAGAGAAGTTTATCAAATAAATTAATAAATGAAACAAGTGTATAACCACAAGCAAAGATCAGTCATTAATACTATGTTAGCAGTAAATCTTCTGATGCTGAAGTCATATCAAGTTCAAGATTTAAATCAAAACAACAGCTCCTGAAGTATTTTCGTTTACAATTCCGCTTTTCAAAATGAAATATGCCTACCACCAAGGAATGAAACCAGTTGCGGAAGTATTTATCAAGAGCAGTTTCAAAGTATTATAAATATCAAAAAACAATTTTCTTTCCATAGCATTCAAATGAATGTGTTTTTTCTAAGCAAGAATGACAATTAGTTCACAGTTTTGATGCAATTGTCAGTGACTTTACAAATAGGAGGTTCAGGCATGCATTTCACATTTCCGAAAAGTCATTTTAGCACCCTCTTTTTGTTGACTGGCATAGCTTGACAACTCCTCATTTCTAATTTTGAACTAGAAATTAATGATTTTTTTCACCTGACTGCATTTTTCCAAACATTAACTTAGTAAACTTGCTCAAAATAACATCTATCAAGAGATCTGAATTAATGCTTTGGATCCAGTTTCATCAAGCTTATTACAGCTGAAAAGAAAAGAAAGGATAATTAGTGTACATTAAAACAAAATCAAAGCAAAACAGTTACAGCAGATTCAAGCTATGAACTAGGGATGCAATGAATAGTGATTTGGCCAAATAGACTGAATACAGTAGACGCTGAAAAATGTGATCACGTTTAGACGCAAGTGATTTGATAACAATAACCGATCGATTATAATAAACGATAAAAGCGAAAACGAGATTTATGTTGATGATTGATAATTTCAATTCATATGTTCTTAATATGAAATGAATAGCTATTGAAAAAAATACTCTAACAAGGAAAGCACATCCAACTAATTCAATAGGTAAAGTATCGACTTGCAGAGAAGCAATCATCGATTACAATTTGTCTGCTATTTTTAAACAGCAATACATTTATAAAATATTCATAATTACACTGTTTACAAAACTGCTCGTTTTCCCCCCTCTGATGCTCAGAAGTGGGATCCTTCTAATCAAGGACGCTTTTGGGATTATCGTCATTCGAATTTGTTGTTTGATCCTCCAGGACACCTTTGTAAATACAGCAGCCCCTCGTTATATCGCTCTTTTCTGTTGTCTCCCAAAAATTTTGTCCAGCCTCATTGAAAAAAATGAATTTAAAAGATTCAATGTACATAGCACAAGAAGCATGGGCAGTAATAAAGCCATTGACTATTTCAAAATGATGGTCGGCCATTACAAATGAAGGGAAAGAAAAGCAATCTATACAGACAGATGATTCTCTAGATGGGTTAGTAGAACCAACGAAGTTACTGGGTTTATCAATTGCTGAAGATGAACTTCAACAATGGATTCATATTGATGATGATGAACCTACTTTCAAAACACTTTCCGATGCAGATATCATTGCAGAAGTGACGAACGAAAAACCCAGGACTGATACTTGCAGTGAAGATGAAGATGAAGTGCCCTCATATGCAAGTGCCAGCATGAAAGAAGCTGTAGACATGCTCGAGAAAGCGTACACCGCATTCGAACAATCAAACTCTGATCACATAACTGCATTGCAGTTAATTCATTTCCGCTCTTTGATTGCAAGTAGGAGACAAGTGATGAAGGATAAATCCCTGCAAACGACTTTGGATTCTTATTTCACCAAAACAATAGGTTAATTTTATGTATGTATACATATTTTTTAAGATCTGCACATTGTAACAACAACTGCGGTAAGTTATATTTTTTTGTTAGTTTTGACTGAAAAAAAAATCTAATGTTCGAATAAATGAATTTTTATGTATGTGCATTAGGATGGAGTGAAAAAATAAAAGTCCAAAATAAGTTTAGCCTGTGTGCGGAAAAGTTGCCCCTTATGAAGCTTATTTACTGTACAAAATTTTAGCAAAATAAAATAATATCTTTATCTGTCTATCTGGCCTTGAATTTTAAGTATTTTGCTTAATTTCTTACCTATATGGCAAAAACGGAATGATAAAAGCATAACATCTCTCATTTGAAGTTACGAATGATTGGCATTAAACTTTATTATTTGAAATAAATAGTCAGTTAATAAGTGAATGACCTTGGCAATTGTAGGATGATCTTTAAGTGTACAAATGTACATAGCGCTTGCGCACCGCGCGTGCTCTTCCTGGCAGCCCAATGTTTACGTTCACTTATTTTGCTACTATCAATTGCGGTTTTTCTTCGAGTTAGCTGAACTCCTATCGTTAGAACGTTCGTTTTAGTTTATTTTACGTGTAAGCCATTTTTTCCCGTCCACGTGAGTACTTCTATGTAGTTATCACACGTTACTTAGGGCATTTCAAAATGCCCAAGACTCGATCACAAGACTGAAGTCCATTGTTTAGAACTCATGAAATCTTCAAACATAATATTCTACATACGTATTCGAGTGTTATAAGACATAATTTATATATACGCCTATAATTTTTATAAACAAATCAAAAGGAACCTGCTTATATAGATGTGTGTTCCCGTGTACGGAATGATCTTAAATGCTTATGGGGGAAAGTTCACTTCCTTCTATATCGATCAACAAATATAATCTAAGGTAAGATAATACTATACGAAAAATCGCAATGTTAAAACGAATTTAAAACAAAAAAATGTACTTTTTTTTTTCAAAAAGGTTGTGTCTTTTAGAAAAACAGTTGAGCACAATCTGTTTGATATTTCATTACGAAAATGCAAGGATTTTGTTCTCTGTTCTTGCAAAATTAAAGTTCCTATAGCTGAAAGGGCATTTTTAACGGATCAAAGAACACTAGGTAAAATGATAATTGGAAATGTTGATACAAAAGCATGCAAAATGATTGAAAAGTGATTAAAACGACAGAGCAGCTGAAAGAGCTAAAAATACTCAACTGCAATATATTGTGGAAACAACAGGTAGACTTTCTACTTCTAATAAAGGACAGATTTTGAATTTTTCTAATTCTTCTCACGAAAATGAAGTTACGATTTCTGCCTATGAACAAGTTAAAACGAAAAGCACAATTATAAGTCAAGATTATCCTTCAACTTCGCAAATGAGAACTAGACTTTCAAATGTAGCACAGGCCTGTGACAGAACAGTCCAATAGGTCAGCTTCAATCCTCATAATAGCTGCTTTGCAAGATATAGGAATAATTACGAAAGAAGATTCTTCTAAAGTAGTCGATCGAAGTAAAATTAGAAAGGAAAGGAATAAAAACTGTCTTGATTTGAAAAGGAAAAATGAAGAACTCTCTTCATCAGAAGAATATGGATTGTACTTCGACAGTAAAAAAGACAAGACTTAAATTTAAATTAAGGAAGGAAAAAGGAGAGCTAAAATAACAATCACAGAAGTGCATAATGCTTTAGTTTTAGAGTCTGGATCTAAAAATTTTGACCATGTCACTCCCTAATCGAGTAGTTTAAATGCCATAAAAATTAGCACATTAAGTTTTTTAGAGAAAAGTGCTGACATTTCTAAGGTACAAGCGTGTAACGAAACAGTGGTTAATACAGGATTTAAAAATGGTTTATAATAAGACAAATTTAGCTCTGTGTTCGACTACCTTTACAATGTTTTATTTGCTTATTACATAATAATGAATTACCGATACGTCATCTAATAGAGCATTTTGATGGAACAATTACAGCCCCTAAAGGGTTTTGTGGAACCATTGGGAGGAAACTAGAATCTTGTGAAGGTATGCCTGTAGTTCACTTTTGAAAGGATACAAGTAACTTTGCCCAAGATTGCCTTTAATGAACTTAGTACGGACCAGGGGTATCTCAACGAAATGTGAACTATAATTTCAAATGGAAAAAATCCGTTCAACTTGTCACCAAATGCTCCAGAAAAAATGAGTCATGCCAGATGGCTAACGATATCAAATGGAATTTTGCGGCCCATCGGAGAACTTGAGAATATTAGCACAATATGTTATTAGAGTAGACATGCATGTGGTTTGATATCAAAACTAAATCATCATGTCGGTATGGTAGTCAACATTTTTACAGCATAATAAAAAATCTTGATTTCTACCTAAAGAGCTAAAGAATATAGTAGATAAAACACTGAGATTGAAACGTTTATTTTGGGAATCCGGAGAAAATTATACTATCTATGCTGTCTGATGATCGAATACACGTAAGAAAGTTGGGCCTTCAAGGATTTTTAGAGTGTAGACGGATGGCTGAACTCGATAAAAATGTTCCAGAAGTCAAGATTCTCACTGTACATTTCAACGTAGATAACTATATGGATTTAATTGACTGGAATTCAGTTAAAATTACCGAGCACCCGATTACGAAGTCTATTTCTTCTAATGAGATGAACTAGATGATTATTCTGGATATTCCTGAGGATATTAATATTTTAAAATATCCGTGCAATTCACAAGAAGTAGAGCGCTGTATGAAAATAGTTACTGATACATCAGCAGCTGTATGTGGCAATGACGCTCTGGACGGATTTATTAGATCAAGGATAGCATCGGGAGTTTTTTTGCCTCAATTTGAAATTAAAAGACAATATTATAAAGTTCTGGAAGACAACTAACCTAAATATTTAAAAACAAATTATAGGAGTTGTAATGGAGCTTGTTATGCAGTCATCTTTACCTGACGAGATCTTGATTTCTTTTCTCAAGGGAAACATGCAAAGAGCGGCATTAAACTTTCTTAAATATAACGATTTTATAGAATTTTCTATGGTAAATAGGCAGATGAAGATAACTTCGTAGGAAGCTAAAACTTCAGAGATATGGTTACACCTATAGCTGGCAACTTTTCCGCATACAGGCTAATTAATTACGATAAACTTTTCTTTTTCGAGCGTTTTCACTCCATCCTAATGTGCATGTATAATTTTACTTGCATGCTGGATAGAAAACTATTTTTAATGACTTCAGTTATATCGCCCTTTTTTCTTGTCCCCCGAAAAGCGCGATATAACGAGGTGTATATATAACGAGGGGAGCAATAGAAGTTCCAATTTTCTCTCCTATCTCCATTCAAGATTTAAAATTGTTAGCCTCATGATGGGTTAGCATAAAACCTTTTTTTCACTGGATTTCAAAAAAATATTTAAAAAACAAAAGCAAAAGAAAGAGAGTGAAAGACATTTTTTTTTCTGCATTTTGTAGTTGATTTAAGAAAAATTATGCAGATATTGGATAAAAGTTTTCATTACAAAAAATCGATGTTTTTTTAATGTACTTATACACAACTGGACGGGACATTGCGATTCTGATAACATTAACCGGGATCCCATTAAACGACGTCCATTGTATTCGGCTTCCGAATAGTTAACTTGTTTTTGCTTAAAAACAAAGCAGATGTTACATTTAAAGCATAATTTTGTATCATTAAGAGCTCAACACACATTATTAAAGATTGTAAAAATAATTTGGAGTACATTTTTTTAAAAAACGAAAGTTTCTTCCTATTAAAACAAAATTTGGCCAAAAAATTATCAAAAAGAAGAATATATTTGTAGGAATATACTTCCGTAATTGTAAGGCAACTACAAAGTAAAGCTTAAACCTCAACTTAAAGTGAAACTAGCTACTTCGCCCGGCATTGCACGGGCTACCTCTGAACAAAATATTAACAAAACTTGAATATTTTATAAGACTGGACACCTTACTAATTTTTTTCTCCAAAGGTTCTTTTATTTTTGCATTTCCCCACGTAATTTTTTACTATATATTTATCATATACATTAACTTAAACAGACTACAGAAAACTTAAAGGGACTACATACGTGGCCCCCTAATGAATTTAGTGTTTGATTCAGTTAAGCCTTCATTCAAAATTCAAATCATCATCACTATTATTATTATTAATGTTTCATAAAAACCATGCTTCATAGCAATGGATTTCATATTTAATCATTTAGAACGAATCGCTTTAAGTTTGAGCAAAAATTTGAAGATTTTTGCTCAATTTCTTCAGAATCCCTTTTTTAAACCTAATGCAAATTAAAACTAATGAAGCCTGAAGAATTACAAATCTATCGGTACCTGGTTCGACTTTCAGTTCATTGGCGTTCAGGAGAAAGAAGCAGGACATAGATAGAAATATACTCATTTTTTAATGTAAGTAGATAAGAGAAATTGACTGTTTTCTTTTCTAGAAGCCCTTATTGGAAACAACAAAATAGTCTTGTGGGGTACTTAGAGCATAGCCCAACTTTGTTCGCCGAGTCACAAGGCCATTTGGCTCAGCGACTAAAGCACTGGGCTACCATTACCGAGGTCCCAGGTTCTGGACCCACTGGGGACCATGTAAATTCGTGCGCCACAGTGATGAGAATTAAATTTCCTCACCTATCCCAATTGGCCAGAAAATACTTTTCAGAAGCAGGCTTTCACTACATGAACCAAAAGCAGTGAGTGTTTATTTTCAAAATTTAGTAATATTTTATGAAAAAAAAAAAACCAAAGAGACCTATCTTCTAAATGCTGAAAATTTTTTTTTTTTTTTGCTGTATCATAATCTGTATTTGTACAGAAAAAATGTTGCTCTATGACTTTCACAACTGTAAAAATAACAAAGAATATTCTTAAAATGTTGAACAGGAAAAATATTACGAATGTTTTTATATTTTAAAATTTCATATTAATTTTTTTAAAAATGAAAAGAATGGGAAAGAAACATTTTTGTATCATACCATTTCATTTTTAAACATATTTTATTCTAAGAGAGAAATAACTAAGTTTTGTTTCATATGTATGATTTACGCTAATTTTTTATCTATTTCTGCCTTTTACGTAGTAGAATTAGTTTCATAAAATAAATAAGTACCCCAACCTTTGCAATATGTCAGAAAAAGTATTTGGTTTTCTGCTTTATCCTATACTTTTGTTTTATGTGTTAAGATGTTCAAGATTTTTAGTGGACTCAGTTTTAGTTGACAATAAAATTATAAATTATCCTCAAAAGTGGCAATTCATCATAGTGAAGAGTAACAAGATTTCATATAAAATGTCCATTAAACATGATAATCATCAAAAAAAAAATGTTTTGTACTTTCAATGTGTGAAAATTAAATACATTTTTTGCACAGTATTCAGCCAAGGCCAAATAGTAAACCAGGTATTCGGCTGGAAACGAATTTTTGGCTGATGGGCCGAATATTCCTTGCATCACTATCATGAACACAAAAGAGATAAAAGTGTTGGTGAAAAAGAAAAAGTGATATGCATAGAAAGTGCCCCAAGAAAGTATACCTTCCTTTAAACGACTATAACATCAACAATTACCATGATACAGAAAACTTTCACACATAAAAATTAAACTGAATCAATGTAAAAACCAACGATTTAACCAAAGTGTTTAAATTACTGACCATTGTAGTTCAGGTGCAGCATCTAGTATAAATTTCTAGGCATCGCTGCAGTCTCTCTCTGTTGTACTGAATTTACTTTAGCTACCAGTTTGTTGGCACTTTCAGCTTCAATGAGATGAAAGCTCCTCAAGCTCGGTCATTGTCTATTCCATACTGATGAGTCTACAACAAGGGCGGAACAGAAGTTTCTGGATGGTATATTAGAGCTGTCAGCATACTGCAAGTGTTATATTTTGAAGATATCGAGTCAAAATATTTAAATAATATTATTTTCTTCATAATGGACATATTGCGTAAGATAGATCCGTTACGGAGACAAAAAACTATTACATAAATACTGTTACTATTTTTTTTTCAATTTAACCCGTAAATGGTAATATCCGTCTGTAGGACGGGTTAGCTTAACAGTTTTGCCGCCAGACGGCGTAAACGTCAGGTTGAAACGTCCACCTTCCAGCTATGATTCAGTTGATCCATCACCTTGATTGTGTTTGTTTACCTCTGATGAAAGTTTCGTGCTTCACTATAATTTTGCAATTTGAAAATAAAAATGTTAAAAATTTTTTTTGTTTGGAATGCTCCAAAAAAATATGTAATAAGTAAGCATCAGTGGAAAATGACTTTAACCCATTTATGCCCAGTAGTCTAAAAACAGGACGCTTATTAGTTACTGCATACAAAAACCTGTAATGTGTGTATCCTTTTACTAAAGCTGTTTTTCACAAGTTAAATAGTGCTTCTGCTTGAGAAAAGCAGTTAGAGCCACCATTTGGACATCAGAGTATATTTATCGACAGCTATTTTCAGACAAATCAGTCAAGCAACGATCCAGCATGGGTAGCCACAGAAAGTAAGTTTTTTTTGCGAACTTATTTTTCATAAAATTAAACTATTTTAAAATGATTTGCTTAAAATTGATCACAGATGCCTTTTGTAATGTTACTTTGCAAAAGTAAAGTCAAGTAAGGTCGTATTTTGCTCACATATCTGCAAAATATCCCATAAACAGGACGTTAAATGACTTAATAAATATGGCAACGGCGAACTATTTTAAGCCTAAAATGTGTGTAAACCATTCCAAGTAAGAGTTTTAAGCAGATAAAAATTAAAAAAAATTGTTTAAAAAAAACTTGGGCATAAATGGGTTAAGCACATTTTGCAACAAGATTTTTCCTTGAATGTAGCCTCAAATGTCTTTTCAAACTACATGAACGAGTAAAGCACTTTGAACAAATGTCACAAGAATACGCTTTTTCTCCAGTGTGAGTTTTCTTGTGCACTACTAAGTTTGACGAGTTAGGAAATGTTTTAGAGCAAAGTTTGCATGAGTAAGGCTTTTCACCAGTATGAACTCTGAGATGATTTCTCAAGTTCTGAGCAACAACGAACGACTTTGAACAAATTTCACAGGAAAACGGCTTTTTACCCGAATGACTCCTCAAGTGCCGTTTCAAGAAAGCATTAATAGAAAACGACTTCGAGCAGATCTTGCAAGAAAACGGCCTGTCTCCCGAATGTACGACCACCAAATGTCTTTTCAAGGTATCTAAACGAGGAAATGGAGCTGCGCAAAATTCACAAGAATATGGTTTTTCTCCTGTATGAGTTTTTACGTGTTCCTTCAAATGTGAAGAGCTAGAAAATGTTTTAGAGCAATGTTCACATGAGTGAGGTTTTTCTCCAGTATGAACTCTGAAATGATGTTTCAAGTTTGAAGCACCACTGAATGCCTTGGAACAAATTTCACAGGAGAACGACTTTTTACCCGAATGAATGTTCATGTGTGTTCGTAAGTAAGTGTTAGAGGAAAATGCTTTTGAGCATATTTGGCAAGAGAAAGGCTTCTCATCAGTATGTACAACTCTCAAGTGTTCTTTTAAGGTGTGTAAGTATGAAAATGATTTTGAGCAAACTCCACATGAATATGTGTCTTTAC
The DNA here is from genome assembly GCA_038373865.1 of Uloborus plumipes. Taxonomy (NCBI): domain Eukaryota; kingdom Metazoa; phylum Arthropoda; class Arachnida; order Araneae; family Uloboridae; genus Uloborus; species Uloborus plumipes. The sequence continues at coordinate 20,963 of JAXGGA010013079.1, forward strand.
CGGTATGAATTTTCAGATGTCTTTGCAAGTTAGAAAGTGTTGAAGATTGCTTGGAGCAAAAGTTACAAGAATATAGTTTCTTGCTAGCATAAAGCGTTAAGTGCGTCTTCAATAACGAGGCATTAGCAAAAGAGCCATCACAAAAGTCGCAAGAGTGGATATTTTCGGAAGCATGAACTGGGATATGAGTTACCTCTGGCTGCTCTTGAGTTGAGCAGAGTTCACTTTCAGTGGTATTCATTTCTGTTCGATTTTCCTCACTCTCTTGGAAATCAGCAGCCATTTCGTGAAGAAACGAAATCTGCAAACAAGATGAGCAACCTTTGAATTGTTACTTCAATTTAACTTCTCTTCTATAGAGCCACAATTTTGACCATCAGACAGAACTAAAACAGGAGCAACAGAAATAAATCAAAATCGTAGACTGTAAAATGCTGTCACATTCACCTAGTTAACAAATTTCTTTAATTTAAGTGAAAGATGTAATTCTTTGAAACCTTTGCTTGTACTTATTTTTCAATATATTCAGGATTTAAGATAAATTTCCATTTAGACGAATAAGGGGGAGGAGTATATTCGATGGGGCGGGGGGGGGGAGTGTTACTTTCGTGACTTTACGGTGTTACATTTTTTGGAAAAAAAAGTACTCAGAACACAGGGAGACCCCTTAAGGCAGCGGCAGGCAACCGGTCGATCTTGAGCTCATTTTGAGTCGATCATAGCATATTTCAGACCCTGCTATCTGTCAGAGTAGAATCAATTAACATTCATACACTTAGGTTGAGCGTCTGAATCAAAAGTGATTTGAGCAATTTCCAAAGCTTTTAAGTCAATGGAATTTTTCATAATCACTATTTTATTAATTATGAAACAAGAAAGATTCTTTTGTCTGAAAATATTTTGAAGCAGGTTAACATAGTATTATTATAGCCATTCAATGCCTTTACTTAATAAGTAGCAAAGTTTTTTCGGATAAAAGTGAACACACAATTTAAGGTCAGCATAGTATCTATACTTATCTGTGTATGCATATGTTTATCCTCATAAAGAATGAATCATGACCACCCTCCCCCCTCCCACTCCCAAATTGATTTTGTAGTCACTTTAAAATTGGAAAATAGATCTTCAGTCAATTAAAGTTGCCAACCATTGCCTTAAGGTGTATTAAAACAGGAAAATTCTTTTGACCAAAATCACAGAAATCTTCTAATGCATTTTCAAGTGGCCTTTCAGAACTTTTAAGAAGGAAAATGATTTTGAACAAATTTCACCTGAAAAACTCTTCACTCCTGCTTGATTTCTCGAATGTATATTTAAGTTTGATTTATGAGAAAAGGATTCTAACACATTCTGCAAATACATTTTCCTGCATGTATTATCAAATGTGCTTTTAAGTTTAAGGACAGGAAAAAGGTCTCAAGCAAAAATTCATAAGAATGTAGCTTTTTTGCAATTACACGGTTATAGCAAGGCTTCACTAGATAGCGTTTTATACAGGCTGCTTCATTTGATCAAAATCGTTGGGATAAAAACGGTGGTCCTTGTCCAGCGACATCTATCGAATTTTATGGTAACTAACATTTCTACAAATCAGATAATAAAAGACAAAATTAAAAGTTAATTTGTTGGCGACCATTTTACAATTCGGCATTCAATTCTATTTTAGTATATTTTAACGTTATTTAATAGCTTGTTTTATTTGTTGGTTTAATCTGCACTTTAACGGCTTATTTCAATTAGTTAGCAAATTATTTTTCATATTAATTGATTCCAATTATTAATTAACTATGAAACGACACTGGCACCGCAGAGCGATAAATGGGGAATCTGTTCGCTAAGCGAACCAATACTACCAAGGGGTTGCCATAGAACTTTTTAAAATTCAGTCCACAGTTCGCCATGATACAGTTGGTCATCGCAATATTTTAGTTTTGTTTATTTTTTTTATACTTGTATTGCTCTTTAGTACCAAGCGATTATATATGCTCATTTCGTTGTTACGAAAAAAATAATATGTTTTGTTGTCAATCGTTTTTCTGTTGAACACCATCGCTTCATAACAGTAAATTTCCTTCTGGGGCATCAAATTGAAATGTCTCGACGAATAGATTTGCCATTTATCACTCTGATGGGTCAACGCTATCAAAACGAACATCTGAGCTTTTGCGTAGCAATTAAGATCGTGTGAGCAACAATAATGAAACAAAATAGTAAATAGAACCATATTATTTCATTGCTACATTTTTATTATCGGCTGCGAATTTAAACGTATGGTACAAATGCGTTATACGACCTGCGACGCCAACGAAGGCGAAAAGTATTTCCGGATGGCACCCCGGACAAAACGCAATGTCTGTGATGTCATGGGCGTGCGGTGCGCCGTGGATTCTGTGGTGATGCTCTGTGAGTATGGTAACCCTGAGTGAAGCACAGTTTGAAGTTCTTCTTTTCGTTCGTGTGGAAGGTAGGTGAGGTATGTTTTGCTCTTAGGGAGATTTTGAAGGAATTTAAACTTGAATACTCTAAAATAAAGTTTCCAATGAAACTTTAGCTAATTTTCCGAAGCTTTATTTTAGAGTATTAAAGTTTCAAATTGTTTGTTTAGGTTTTTTTTGTCTCATATACATCGTACCAATTATGAGTTCGGTGTGTAGCGTTGTTGAAAAATATCAGTTGAAACTGTTAAATGAGTCGTCTTTTATTTTTTCTAGCTCTCGCCCAACTTACGGTCGTACCGGGGTGCCAAATCGTTTGTTTATTTTTAAATTAATTGAGAACAAAGAGGTATTTCTGGAATTTTTAAGGGAAGTAGGGTTACTGAAAAGTGAAATTATTTGTACTCGGATGCAGTTCGTCAATGACAATAAGAAATAGAAAGAATATATCTGATGGCTACGGATTTATATGCAGAAACAAAGTAGATGGGAAAATGTGTGGGAAAGAAACTAGTATAAGGTGGGGGTCGTGGTTTACTCTGAGTAAATTGAAGTTGGAGAAAATTTTTTTGCTGACATACGAAATCGTTATTGGTACGAAAACGGCAGACATCGAAAAGCAGTATTTTTTTGCTACTCACACAATGACAGACTGGCAAAACTATATAAATGAAGAAATTATAAATTACATAGAATTACATTCGGAAAAAATAGGGGGGGTTGACAAAATAGTCGAAATAGACGAATCAAAATTTGGAAAAAGAAAATATAACAGGGGTCATGCAGTCGAGGGTCAGTGGGTTTTTGGGGGAACAGAAAGGGGGACGGGTAAAATGTTTTTTGTTGCTGTGGGTGATAGGAGTAGGGATACTTTATTTTCTGTTATTAAAGAATGGATTTTGCCAGGTACTACCATACATTCAGACGGGTGTAAAGTGTACAAAACTTTAGATAGAGAAGGCTTTGAACATTTCGCGGTAAATCACGATCTTCATTTTGTAGACCCGACACAGGCTGTCACACTAATATACCATTGAATCCACATGGCGACACGTTAAAAGTACACTACCTACACATAATAGGAAGGGGGATTTTAAATGTTATCTTGCTTATTACATGTTCAAAAAGAACTGTGAGTTTCATAATGAAGATATGTTTAACAAATTTTTAGAAATAGTAAGGGGGATAAATTGGGAAGATTACGAAATAAAAGAAAAGTAAAACCATTTTTTTCTCGAAATTTTCTTTAGAATTTTATTAACAAAATTGCAATTTTGGTACTAACATTTTTGGGATTTAACGTTTTTTCATACATTTTGTGAGTGGATAATTTCCCTAAGAGCGGAACATACCTGCACGACCTTTTTGGTACAAGCATTTTTAAAAAATCCAAGGTAAGTGTATTGAAAAAGCCTTTTCATAGTATGTTATATTGTATTGCATAATATTGTAGGATACTTTGCATGTTTATCTTCGTTTTTTCCTGTTGGTGCCAAAAGAGCATCGCCAAGATCGATGTGCGATAATTGGTGTCGTACATCGAATGCTTGGCGACGTCTTCTGGCGCCAACAGGAAAAAGTCGCCAAGGCTAGGTCGGATATGGCATTTGTTCCAAACGTATATTTTATTAATGCAGAGATGTCAAAGTTGAACGCCATTGCTATATGTTGCTAATTCGAAGAAAGTAAACAATGAATGAATATCGTATGACTGAACCATGAGTTGCGACCAACTTTACCTGAAAAGGGAATTTATTTCCCCTAAAGAGCAGTACTAATAAGGCCTTCGGCATCAATTCACTCTGTACTCCACTTCAATCAATATTTTTTAACCCTTAAAGATAGGATAAACATCACTTTTTACAGCAGAAACAATATGCTAATAAATGTAAACAAACATTTGGGTGGTCCTTGTTCAGCACTGTCTAGCGGGCAAATCTTTACCATTGATGTTTTGAGTAAAGATACAGCCTGTATAAAACGCTATCTAGTGAAGCCTTGGTAATTGGTGCTTTTGAAAGTATGAAGCTTCAAAAAATTCAAACCATAACTTTGGAACTATTTTCTGCGAATGCGAATGGCAAATATATCAATCCACAGTAAACCATGCTATGTGTCAGTATTTTGTGATTTACAGGGGTCTGTCCAGGATTTTCCACAGGGTCCGTTTTTTGTTAAAAACTAAATAATTTTGTGAAAAATCAAATAATTTTGTGAAAATCAAACAATTTTGAAAAAAAAAGCAAAAAAAAAATTTTTTTTTTTGAATTTAGTGAAAAATAAAAGTGAATTTCATTTATTTTCCTCTTAAAACAGCGTATCAAACATCAAAAAAGCGAAAAATCCGATTCCTGTAGGGGATGCAAAGAGATTGCAGTTTTCAAAGTGCAGCAAACGCATAAAAACGGCATATAAACGAGTTCATTTTGGTTAAAAAAAATTAAAACGGCATTTTAAAAGTCTATGATAAACTTATTATTAATATCTGTTGACACAATTGATTGAAAAATAAAATGAAACGATCCATCCACTGTTTAACATTTAGACTCATAAAAGAACAGTTTTGCTTTAAAAATTATAAAATAATGATCTGAACAAAAAATAAAGCGAATTTTCATTTATTTGCCTTCTAATAAAGGGTAATTAGCTTGGAAAAAAAAGTTGATTTTCATATCGATGCCGAGAGGCATTTTTCAAAATGAAAACGTCAGAAGTATAAAAACGGTAAATAAAATAATTTATCAAAGTCAAATAATTTTAGAATTACATTTCATCAGGTTTATATGATGAATGTCTTTAATAATCACCGACATATTCGCCAAAAATATTCGGCGGAAAAAATACGAATGTAGGGAGACATAGCAAAACTAACAATACTACCGGACTTCCAATATTAACAGACAAAAAGTACATAAATTATTCCTGAATATAACCAAAACACTGCCCTTGCAAGCATCAAATAAAAAAAAAGAATAATAATAATAATAATTTCCTGCCAAAATGAGTTCAAAAGTCGCACCAAAAACATCAGATGGCGAAAAGAACAGTTTTGCTTTAAAAATTATAAAATAATGATCTGAACAAAAAATAAAGCGAATTTTCATTTATTTGCCTTCTAATAAAGGGTAATTAGCTTGGAAAAAAAAGTTGATTTTCATATCGATGCCGAGAGGCATTTTTCAAAATGAAAACGTCAGAAGTATAAAAACGGTAAATAAAATAATTTATCAAAGTCAAATAATTTTAGAATTACATTTCATCAGGTTTATATGATGAATGTCTTTAATAATCACCGACATATTCGCCAAAAATATTCGGCGGAAAAAATACGAATGTAGGGAGACATAGCAAAACTAACAATACTACCGGACTTCCAATATTAACAGACAAAAAGTACATAAATTATTCCTGAATATAACCAAAACACTGCCCTTGCAAGCATCAAATAAAAAAAAAGAATAATAATAATAATAATTTCCTGCCAAAATGAGTTCAAAAGTCGCACCAAAAACATCAGATGGCGATAATTTTAAATAGCTGGTCACTATCAGAAGCAATCCTATTTTTTCTCCAACCCAACTATCTGTGCAGTTCTAAGTTCATTTCGCGAATAATTGCAATTGTTGTTAATTCCTTTTTGTTTAAGTCAAGAGCTGGGAGAAAAATCCTTACTCTGCATTTCCAGAGAAATCTATAACAGCAACATCGCAGCAAGCCATTTTGATTTGCATATGATAAAACAAACAAGCAGAACTATTAAAGCAAAACAACTACCTTTTTTAAGTTGTTAATTTCTTTAAAAGAAGCTGGAGCATAGCAGACAGGAAGTGTGCCAACTTTTTTTTTTCTGAAAAAGTGGCGGATAAGCAATTTCCTTCTTTGACTTTAGAAAAGGATAAAAAATTATGGGCTTTTACACAGAAATATGCTATGAGTTATTAGATTTGCTTTTTGAATGGATAATGGGTGAAATGTCCGTTTTGTTTGATCAGCATTTTGTGAAGAGTCCGTTTTACTTAATCATATTTTTGTGATGGGTCCGTTTTGCTCGATCCTATTTTTGTGAAGGGTCCGTTTTGCTTGATCGTATTTTTGTGAAGGGTCCGTTAACGGACCCGAATTTCCTCTGGCCAGACCCCTGATTTATATCACATAACACTCATCTAAACTATCACCTTACATGGGAACAACAGCGAAAATTTTGTGTGTTTCTGCAATCGGCATCTACACATAAGTTGTTAAAAACTTGGGAATTGAAAAAAAGAGTTTTGAGCATGCAAAATATCTGAATTGAAAAGTGATAAAAAAAAAAAAGGAATATTTCTAAAACTTACTGCTTCGATGCATGTAAACAGGTTCCTAGGATTTTATGTTCATTGGGAAATAAACTTTCCCTCCTCTAGTCAGCTGCGCTGTTTCAAGGAATTTAAAAACATCAATCCATTCAGAACACAATGTAACAAAGGAAACTAACTCTTTTTATTTTTATTTCAAGTTTAGTTGAAAACAGAGCCAGAATCCATACAGAGTGGTTAAGCAGAGCACAAATCCTAGCAGCAGTGACGGTAATCAGCACATACATGCTAATCCTAAAAGGATGTGGCGTAACTCTTAAGCCCGCCCCTAAAGTTCCACCATGGCCGCACTGCATAAAAACGCATCCCACCGTAGGATCCTACGAGAGCTTCCCGATTGGTGCATAGCCATCACGTGATCGGCTACCGATTGGTGCATTTTTCACGTGATCAGGAGCTTTGGCGGAAGAGTTTGATGTGAGATTTAAATGTAGCATATGTCAAAAAGCTGTCGAAATTTCATTCTATCAAATATTATGGATAATTTACCGAATTCTTACAACTACTGTAAAATTTCAGAAGAAGTTATATGCATTCAAGAAGTCACGGCAAAGATTCAGCAGATGTAAGATTAATTTATTTCTTGGAATCTGTTCTTTTTTTCCCCTAAGCTTCGGAATCTCTTGTTTTAATGATGGTAAAGTAAATTCATTGTTTTCTGGCATGTAACTTTTGAACACGAAATTAAGTTATCCCATTTTTATGCGTGTTTTATGGATTTATACTAGGTATACTGAAAAAAAATAGAGTAATTTTGTTCTTTCTGCTGAATCAATAGATAGCATTGTTGTTCTGAGAGTCTTTTTTTACATTTACAAAAATAAAGTGCTTTCATTGGAGTAGAGCCGCTATATATAGGGGCCGTCTATATAGGGGCCTTACATTGGAGTACTGATGTACTAAAAAAGACAAATAACTTATGTAAAAAATCTCATTCGTATGTACTTACTTACAAGTGAAATTGTCAAGCTGCTAACACTCAAACCATTAATTTTGGAAGTTTTCGTTTTTACACACACACAAAAAAAAAGAAAAGAAAAAAAAATCTTAAGAATATAAGTAAAATATGTAATTCAAAGAATTGAACTGATATTATAAAGTTATGACAAATTCAAAAAATTTAATTCGCATTCAATTTGCATCAATTTGCAGTTCAATAATCGATAGGAAAAAAAATGTATTTCAGATAAAATAAAAATTTTTAGACTAAGCAATTCATGAATTTATGTGTAAAAAATTATATCATAGTTTGTTGATGAAAAATCTCCATGAATAATCTCAAGGAAGTGTCTGCTACTCCTCCATTTTCCCAGCAACCTTTGAAGTAATTTGGCGTGATTTCGTACTCCGCTAAATTTGGCGATGGCATTATGTGTCCTCGAACGCCAGTCGATCCTGACCTCGTGTTTCATATCTCAGGTATGTTGTCGTATTGTTTAGTGTATTTTTTTTAAATGATTTTATGTGTTGAAGCTAAGTGTTCGTTTTTGAAAAGTGAAATCATAAAAGAGATCAATCTATTTGTTTAAACTTGCGTAATAAAACAAAATTAAGTTGCAAACATGCATCAAGAAGCATTGGTTCACTTTCGAAGAAAATACTTATTTTGGCGGCCAAGAGTGCTTAAAAGGAAATAAAATGCAAGTGAGTGTAGATAAATATTTTATCTTACAACCTCAACGCTGAATTTGACATCAAAAGAAATATGTATGGTTTTTAATATCTGCTGGTTTACCTCGCAAAAGTACTACTTCTACAGTCTTCCAATTCCTATATGGGCGATTCTCTGTAAACTCGTCATTTTTCACACGAAATCTGACGGGCACTGTTTTTTGAAATGTTCGTATAATTATAGTAATACTATTGCTCAGAAAATGAACCTATTACTTTGGTTTGAAAGAGGGCCAATTAAAGTTTGTTTTTCTGATAAATCATGATAGGGGGTAAGTCCCCCGCCTAGTATAACTAGGCAGGGCACTGTGCCAGGTGAAAGAGGCTATAGTAAGCAGGGGAGTGGAAAGCTTTAAAAGTGCCATTGATCTTCATTAAGGGCCATAATTTGACTAGGATCATGCTGGCTGGGCCCGAGCCTGTCTTTGGTCCTTGCATTTATATTGTAAAACATTGACTAATTTTTTTTTCTTTGTAGATTTTATAGAGGCAGTCAACCTTGGACTTTATTTATGGAGAATACTTGGCCAGAACGAAAAAGTTGAAGTGTTTATTGCGTCCTGCAACCGAGATTGTTTTTATGCAAGAAAATAATTAAGTGGCAGCTTCAAACACTATAATCTACACAGACCCGGTGAAATAACTTCCAAGTATGTCTACTGCATTTGATAAAGTGGCATCTTGTGAAGTTTTTTTCCAGGTAAACGTGTAGAGCAAATGATGGTGTAACTGCATACGTATTTCACAATACTCTTATTTTTCAAGTTTTGTAAAAGGTGAGTGAAGTACCTCCTTTCTTGAAAATTAAATATTATGCAGAATCTCTTCGTGCAGGATCAAGGAAAAAAATCATCCTTAAAGTTTATACTACAATAAAGAAAAGTGAGATATCTTAAAACTCTCAACGAGTATTGTTTTAAGCAATAAGGAACTTGACATTGCTTTTCTTCCCTGTTCTCTTGATTGTAGGTATTTCAAATTTATGTATCTAAACCACAAAGTATCATATAGGGCAGTAGCAGCTGACGCCATCCTGGGAGACAAACAAACACCACGTGCTGATGACAACTAAACATACTCGAAACGTCGTCTGCTTTTCTTTCCGAGGATTTGCTCTGCACTTTTTTCTTGTACATTTGACTGTTATTTTGGCCCGTTCTTTTTTCAGTTTTGGCTTGTTTTGTTTGTTCTTCATACTGATGCTTCATTTTCAACGCATCATCATTTAAAAAAAGTATTATTTCTTGAACTTTCCGTGTTTTTAACCACTGAGTAGAATAACAACAAACTGTCTGCTAATATGCTTGTTTTGATAGGATTTGATTGTTCTTAATGCATTAAATGTTCATAAACTGTGCAGTTATCGATCCTTCTTTTTCTTTTTTTGTATTTGTACGGCAAGTTAAAAACGCATCAGTTTAAAATTTATTTTTACTTAATAAATACGGATCGTAATTGTTAATGATCTTGATTTTATCAATGTATCTTCTTTTTGCTTCGTAATGAAGGCTTTCACAAGACTCAGAATACATTTTACACTTAAAAAAAGGCTAAAAAAGCAACTGCGCACTCGCAATACCATGCTACACATACGGTAAACATGGAGTTGCTTGTCCACCAGGAACGGTTGCCAGGCTCCGTTGCTATGGAAAAAGCACGTGGCTGCTACTGCCCTATATGTTCATTTATGTACTTTTCTATTGTTGATTAATGAATTACTCGCTCATTCAAATATACTTAGTATACTAATGTGTAAACTGTATTTATTTACAAAAAAGTAAGTATTATAAATATTTAGATGTATTATATTAACTAATTATATACTATAATGTGCTCTAACAATTTTGCACAATATGATATCTATTTATAGATACAGGCAAGCAGAGCCATGCATAAAAGGTAGGTGGGGACATACAGGAATACGTAATAACAGGGAAAGGTTTATCACCATCACCCAAAGTATTTTTTATTTATTTATTTTCAGAAATATCGAGCCCAGGACTCGAGGCCAAATCAAGCCGAGCGAAATGTTTTTGATGAAATCATTAAAGAATGCAGCATTGAAAAAAAATTTAGTGAAACCAATTTTAATAAAACCAACAAATTATAAGAAAGCTGCTTTTTGTGCTGTCACACAAAATAAATAACCTTGCAAGTTGAATACAAATGGAGTTTCATGTTTTTTTCATCTCAATATGGCTAATTGAAGTATAATAATATGATAAATGTTATATATAATTTCAAAAATAAAATATTTGCATAAAATTTGAGCTGAACTCATTTTTTCAATGGACAACAAAATTAATTTTGTTTTATTTTCATGCCCAAATCTGCGGACTTACTGGACCATGTCTCATCAGCTCTAAGAAATAAAATAACCTAAAGAAATAATGTTTAAGATAGTTCATAATGTTTGTCAAGACATGCCTGAAAGTTCTTAAGATGATTAGCTTTGCTGCATAGTTATATTTCATTATTATATGAACCTCTTTGAATCAAAACTGTTGTTAAATAGTTGCAGACACAGAAAGGTTTTGTGGAAGTGACACTGAGAAGTAAAAAAGCCACCACTCCCCTCCCGCAGGGACAACTAGGGGGGGGGGTTGGGGACTTGCACTCCAGGGGCGGGGGCAGATTTTATGGGCCCTAAACTTTCATTGTTTAGCGTTAGTTACCTATAAAAGAAATGACATTTAATGAAAAGTATTTGCAATTTTAGCTTTGTTATCATAATTAACTATTTTGTTCAGAGTGTAGAAGTATTTGCCTTGGTTCTGGACACATATGTTTGACACCATGAAATAAATTTTTCAAATTGAACTTATCTTATTGTTATAAGAGCGAGAGAATATATTCAGTAAGCTCCGCTGTCATATTAATGTCTATAGGATATTTCAGAATTATTTTGATACTTTATCTAAAAAGTAAAGCTATTGCAAAAAAAGTTGTATACTTTGAAACCAAAACAAATCTCAGCTGAATGGAAAAAAGGGCGGAAGTTGTACTTTGTGTAATGAGAGCTGGCGTGTGGAAGCGAAATTAATTTCCCACTCTGCACTTTTCCCCCTTATGGTTGTCATAGTTATGTCGCTATGGACTTTTCCCCCATTTAGCTTTTGCAACAATGATTAAATGCAAACAATTAAAATTGCTTTGTGCGGAAACTATATTCATTTGAAAAATCAACATCAATGAAGCACAATTTTTTCGAAGGAATTTATGCTTTATTTATGCCTAGATTTGTTAGAAAACGTTTAAAAAGAACTGGTATGTGAGGATATAAACAATAGCGTAAATGTAATTGGATAAAATAAATCATTCAACAGCAATGCATAAAAAAAAGGAGAGGAGCTGTTCTCTTTCATGTGGTTTCCATGGAGGATACACAATTTTTTTAAAACTTGATAAAAGTAACAGGGTATAATATGTGATACTTTTTCAGGTTTGTTGAGAACAATTTTCTCTTATTGGTTGAGGGGGGGGTGAGAGAGGCACTAGAGCATGCTCTTGTTCCTGTTGGAAAATGACCTGGCTATGTCCTGCCCCCCCCCCTCCACATTATCTTCAATTAAAAAACAATTATGAGGCTCCTCTAAAAAATTTTTCAAGAAATCTTAAAACCTATTAAAATGTACTGCAAAGCATAGAAATAATATGCACTGCTTTACTTCAAATGTGAGATGGTAAAATATCTTTTTTGTCATTTTAAGCAAATTTACAACTTAACGTTATATAATTTCCCCAAAATGGTGTAACAATGGACAGTATTTCTTAGAATCCTTGTCGGTAATGATTAAAACAAAGTGGTCACTTTTTTTTTTTTTTATTAATGAACGAATTTCATTCAAATTGTGCGTTTTGTGTATTCTTTGCACTAACTACTGACTACAATATTAATCTAATAGCAAACCAAATTGATTTTGTTTTTTAGATGTGCTTAAAGAAATCGTTTTTAAGTTTTTACTTATGAAGAAAAGAATACAAAAATACTTAATGGTACGTTTAAATTTTATCTCTTTAGGAAGCCCCCAACCCCTGAATCCTCTGTTGTCCAATAATTTTAATGTAATATGAAACAAGTTTTACACAAATTTGTCAGTAATGCATATTATCAGCATTGAGCATCATGTTAAAAGTGACATTAAAGCACTATTTCACTGCTAGTTTTCTGCAAATTCTCCCTCAATGTCCCAAAACTTTGTTCTGGCTCGCAAAGGGTACAACTCCCCACAAAAAGAAGGAGGCCCTAAAATGAGATTGAGCTTTCCTAATCGAATCGGTCCCAGATACCAAAACTGAACCGCGTCTGAATAAGGTCGAATCCAGTTTCAATACAAAGGTGGAAGAACCTCTATGGGAACTTTTCAATGAATGAAACAAAGCATATATAGTTTTTTTTTTTTTTTTACCTATGCTACTTTTTAGTTAAACTTGAAAATTCCACTTTAATGAGACACCTATAAACAACCTTTCCAGCATTGCTAATGACTGATCTCTAAAAGTAGTAATAATACTTCATGTAATATTGCACATTGCTTATAAATAATATAACCATATATCTTATGTTACATTTTATGTTTATGCCCATGATCCAAATGAAACTCAAGGTTCCATTCAATTGCTCCAAAATTCCAATTAATGATGTTCTGCAACCTCTCCCCGAGGCAAGTCATTTCAAACTTTTCTGGTTGTGGGGCATTAAAAGGCGTGTACTTAATATTATTTATACAAAAACCACTCCCACTTATTAAATGCAAATTCATTGATTTCCCAAACAAGGGGCGGGTTGTCAAGTGACCACCTCTGGCCCCACTAAATGACAGGCCTGCCCTCCTCCCCCCCATTCCCAAACATCACAAAGACCTCAAAAGTAGAGATGCAAAGAGTGGAAAAAACCCAGTTTATTCCCGGGAAAAAACCGGGTTTTTTGGGAAGGGAATTTTGAAAATTCCCGGTAGTTTTGGGAATTTTCAAAGTGTTAAAAATTCTGCTTTTAAAATTTTTAATTATTACCCTAATTAGATACATTCAAAAGATATTTCCTATAGTTATGTTTTGCAGTATATGGAATTGCTTATCAGAAAATTATTTCAAAATAATAAGTGAAAGAGGCCATCCTATCTTGAGTTTGTTTTGTCACGGGGTATAATTTCAAATTGAGATTGCTTCTACGCGTGTTAATTGATGTTTTTTTTTATTTTTAAATAAAATGTTTAGTATTTAATGAAACTAACATAACTTTTTTTTAGATAACTAACACAAAAGTTTTTTCAATGTTTTTTTCAGCATATTTTTTTTTCTCTCTTTTTTAACAGCTCCAAAGGTAGTGACACTTAATAACAGTACTGTTTTGAAAGTTGTTGCATTTTTAACTCAAATAATGACGAAGTCTTTATATTTTACTCATACATTAGGCATAACAACTATGTAGAAAATTACTATGTTTGTTTACAGTCAAAATTCCCAATGTTCCTTAAAATTCCAGGTTTATTCCCCGAAATTCCCGGGTTTTTTCCCAGCTCTCAAAAACTACGGGTTTTTTGCATCTCTGCTCAAAAGTAAGGTCTCCCCCAGAAAGTTTAAAAAAAGATTCCCTTCCCTCTCAAAAGATTATTTAAAACAAAGAAAATATTCTCCAGGAGTCCTAATCAGGAAGAGGACATTTGTCCCTCAAAATTCTTATCAACATCAGCAATCCTAAAAGAACGAAAACATCCTGATGCAGTTAAAGATATCTCATTATTTGTTAAAATAGGAAATATTTGATTTTCAGAGTTATTTGAGATTTTCTAATTCATTTTCTTTCCAGTTATCAACAAAGCCTCAATATTACAAACTTAAATGTTTGCATTTTATTTCTCCCAACTCAAGCAATAAATGGCAACAGATAACATTATTCATCTTGTAAATTTTTTTTACAGTTGAATTAAAACTTTTACGCCAGTAAAGGCGAAAACTGCGCCAATAAGTAGTCCATTCTGCCTTCGTTTGTATTAGCCAATGAGAGCTCCCTATTTTGGAGGAGTAGTAGCATCGGCCTAATCTCAAAGTAGCAAAAATACAATTTCCCAAAAATTTATTTGTTGAAAAATACGCAAAAATAAAATTATCACAAAACGCATCCACGGAAAAAATAAATAATTAAAAAAAAAAGAGAGAGAAAAGAAAACTCAGCGGAAAAAGCGTTATTTCGCCAATATTGACATTCATTGGCGCTAAGCTCTATTTTACGGCAACCATTTCGCCCAATGAAAATCGTCTCGTAGGATCCTACGGTGGGATCCGTTATTATGCGGCCGCACTAGATGTATACTGGGACTGGCCGTAACAATCGCTGAATTTTGTGGAAACTGAGTATAGTCACGGATTTTCGAGTGATGCAGCGCCATCTAGCGCTATGAATTTGAAAACTACGGGACATAGCTCCTTGGCGTGCTTGTTCCACACATATTTTTACAATGCACTAGATGGCGCTACTACTGCAATAAACGTCTCACGACTTTTTATATGTATCCTCAAATGCATGTTTAAGTTTGGAAGATAGAGAAATGCCTTTGAACAATATTCACAAGAATAAGGCTTTTCTCCTGTGTGTATCCTCATAATGTATACTTAACCTATTAATGCCTGACATTTTTTCCACCAAAGATATTTTGTTTACTGGTTACAAACAGTGTTTAGATAGGAAAAGTAATAAAAAAAATATTATGTAAAAAAATTTTTTTTATTAAGGAAAGAAAAATCATCCCTTAAGAGTTACGATAGACCCCAGAGGGTACATACTTTTTTTACTGAATTTTTTTTCTACCAACAATATAATATTTAAAAAGACATTTTATAAGAAGAAATAAAATCAGCAATTAACATAAACTGGGGAGCTGGGAATAACTTTGAAAACTTAGCTTTCTGTTCTTCAGATTGTGAACGATGTCACTTTTGATAAAGATCACATTAAAACTGCTACAGAAAACACTTTTACAATGGTTATGTGCTGCAATCTGTTAATAACGAATAGGGTAGTTGTGACCTATTAAAAATCCCCATTTTG
>JAXGGA010013080.1:0-36467 GCA_038373865.1 Uloborus plumipes
TGATTAAACTAATAATTATGGTGCATCGAAAAATCTTTTTTTTGCTACAAATTTCCAATAATGCGGAAAAGTTGCCTTACGTTGTTGTTAATATGTGTGCATTTTTTTTAAAATCTGAGTTAATATCTTAAGTTGCTTCTAGTGCCATTTTTTATGCAAAATTCGTCTTTTTTTTTCATTGTTTCAAAAAATAAGATATAAGAATACTTAGTTTCAATTTTGCCTAAAAGTTGCCATATACTATCCTTAGAGCTTGTGAAAAATATTTTTAGGTGATATTTACGAACACATATTACGAAGTTTCTACTGAAACAATAATTTGAAAAGAAAATGCACATCAAGAACAAAATTACCATATCCACAAATATGTCTGAAATAAATATATTTGGCTAGAACAAAGGACAATTAAAGTAGACACCATTTATTTAATCAATTTTAACTTTCTAATCGAGCAATTGAGGAAAATTGAGCCTAATTACTCTAATGTTATGTCATTGCTATTGCGATGAGGGAAAAATTTAATGATTGAGCGATAAACCCAGGCATGAACAAGAATTACTTAAGTAGATACAAGGGAAGTTAAATAAGCACTCAAAAGGTTCCATAACAGCTCTTTAGAGTACGCAAATTATTGACAAGATGGTAATGAGTTTTACAAGGTAATTTTGAAGTAATCATGATATATTGATGAACGAGAATGTGTCTTACAAGACGTGAAGAGAAGTATTACTTCCAGGATGATTAAATTAGTTAAATACATTCATGCTGTGCTTTAGTAGTTAGTAATTTGAAATATACACTGTTACATTATAATCATTCATCAAAGGCATTTGTAATTTTCAGTAGAGCTAAAACTGTTTAACGGAATTGTATGCAAAGATATATTCGTCAAGTATTTGTATATGTTAATGCACTTGTATTTTAGTACTTTTGTAGTACTTGTATTAGTTATGTATTTATTTTACATACTAAGTTTCTGCAAATAATTGCTTACGTTTTCGACAAGTGTGATATATTTTTGATGTTTATTCGTTATCTAAAGAAATATTTGTCAAGTATTTGTATAAGTGTACACTTGTATGTTAGTACTTTTGTTGTACTTGTATTAGTTATGTATTTATTTTACGTACTAAGTTTCTGCAAATAATGGCTTACATTTTCAACAAGTGTGGTATATTTTTGAAGTTTATTCGTTATCTAAAGAAATATTTGTCAAGTATTTGTATAAGTGTACACATGTATTTTAGCACTTTTATAGTACTTGTATTAGTTTTTTATTTATTTTACGTACTAAGTTTCTACAAATAATGGCTTACATTTTCAACAAGTGAAAATCGTGTGATATATTTTTGACATTTATAGCGTCGTGCAACTGTTCACTTTTAATGTCACCTAATGGCGAAAAAAAAATACATAGCATAAGCTCATTATTACATAATCTCAGTGTTCTGCAGATTTTACATCTTGTTCACAACCTCAAACCGTTTTTGTAAACATTTAATTCTAAAGACATTATTTTGATTCGTGAAGTGTTATGTTTGAATTTACTGCACAGTTTTTATGATAAAATCTCATATTTGTGTATCTATAAAAACCTTGAATTCCAAAACTTGTTTTACCTTACCTTTGTGACTGCAGTTTAGAAAAAAAATGCATTTCCTTTTTAGAACACGTATACTTGTGAATTTATATCTAGAGTTCCTTTCCATACATCTGTTTTACTTGCATTTATTCAAGATGCAACTTAATTAAAATCAAGTTCTCCTTATAATGGCGATTGTTTAAATGAAGTTTAGAATCCGTTGAAATATACAAAAATTCTTCAATACGCTTAATTGAATCATTTGCATTTATCTTGTTTTGAATAACTTCAAAGTAAAATTACGTTAATTCTAAATGCTAAGAGATACACACAAGTTCTTACCGGTTTAGATTACTCCTAGTAAAGCGCTTAACAGTAATTGAAATGTGATTTGGGGGAACCCTGAGTATTCGAACGTATGGGCTCCAATTTCAGAATTTGGCAGCTAATTAATTTTACGTAGCAGTTACATACCTCTGCAAGATTGAAATTGGAATAATTTACCTGATCAATCTTGGAGTTCATAAAGAGCGATATTACGTAGTTCAAATACAACAGTGGTCTAGAGAATTGAAGAATAAATATTCATTTCTAGAGGGAGATAAACTGCGATAATTCTATTCAAATTTACAATGATTGTATCAATATTTTAATGGTATTTGAATTTTCCAAAATATTCCGATTAAATAAAACAGCGAGGTGAAATTAATAACTAAGTGCAGTTTTAAGTTCTTTATCAATATTATTGATAATTCCAGCTGCATTTGTGGCTTAACTCAACAAAAAGTCAATTCAAGGTGAATGAAACATCATTAAAAGAAAAAAAACACTCTAACTGAAATTATTTAGCTTATGATTGCCTTACGAACTTCTGGAGCCTGCTGAAGAAAGCAATCAATTCTTCCTCCCTTGTTTCCACTAAACTTTTAAGTTTTGTTTTTCAATAAACTGAGCGGGGGTACCGCATGACCAACTTCTATAACCAAGCTGCTATAGTCTCATCAGCATCGTATAGTCTGCAACCCCCAAAAATAGTCTTAAATTAATACAGTTTACTCCAGGGACTCTAGTTCACTTAAGCAAAACAAAATTTAGCTGATGAATTTAAAGGCAATTCAGAAGCAATAAATAATTTCTTTTACGTGCATGGGTAGAACTTACTGACACTAAATATACCTAAAGGGAAAAATCTAGTAAGCTCTGAAGCAACACCATCCCATAACATTTTCCAAGTTACATGAGTAATGTGTTGCATAATTGAAAGTAGTAATACGTTTTCATTACACGTAAATAGCCAAATATATTTACACCGTGCAAATATAAATACCACAAAGAGACGGAAATTTAAAAATACTGTATAATTAGTTACACTTAAATTATTGGTTAAACTTATTTTTATTTACTTCCATCTCTATAAAAATATGAAGCAAATATAATAGTTTGAAGAAACAATTCAGTAAAAATAGAAACTTAAGTATGGTGAATTTTTTGTAAAGCTTTGAAACCTAAAACGAAATAATGACATAGTAAAACTTAGAAGAAAAAAAAAGTAAAACAAAAAATAAAACGAACTGACAATTTAAGTGCTCAGTTACGTCCGTAAAGCTGGCCTGACACTCAGATATTTTCCTCTACACAGAAGAAACTCTCCAAAAATGACTCTCGTCAATTGTTGATCGTGTACCAATTCGAAATGATTGGATGGGGTGAAATTCAAAAAAAGAAAAGGAAAGAAAAACGAAAAAAAGGAAGAAAGCACGAATATAAAAGAAAATCTACCAAACACAATGTTTGTTTTTCTTTGCAGGGAATTGATCTTTTCTGGGCGAAAAAACTTTTTGCTCGATGATGTTTTATTTTTTTTTTCAATCAGTCTTAACAGTTTTTTTAATATTTATCATTATAGGTAAAACATACTTTATCTGAATAGTGTTGATCTGGTTTCAATTTTAAATAAATATAGTGTTAAATGATGAAAATATATTGATATAGGAATGATTGCTTATATTTTTACAAATATTTTCTGTGAGGTTTAGAAACGTGATAGTTACGAAATTATCTGAGACATCATTATAATGTCTGTATACTTTTCTTTATATGCCATATTTCTCGATTTTTTATGTTCTGAAAAGTATCTCAAAATGAATTTATATAGAATTTGAAAATTGATAACCGATTTGAAACCATTTTCTTGATCATAACATTTAAAAAATGAGAGAAAAAGGAAAAAATAAAAAGAAAAAGAAACAGAAAAAATAGTCTGCAACGTAGTGTTTTAAAGCTGCCCTGTTTATTGCAGGAAAAAGTTGAAAATGTTTCATAAATATTGGATTACATCATATGAGGAAAAACCATTGTAATGTATTTAAACTCAACTATATTTACACAGTTTTCGAGCACTATTAATTAAAGAAGACTTACTCCAATGAAAAGGTTTGACATTTTGTCATTTGTTGTTTTTATGAAAGTGAAATTTTCTTATTTAATGTTATCATACATAAAGTTATAAAGTTGTATATTAATCAGAGCATACGGACATTTTTCTTTCAACTAGTTTTGCTTTCTTAAATGTTTCTTTAAATGCTCGGTTTTTAGAAAAGGAAAAAATAGACGTTTTAACTCATAATGAGTGATAAAAAGATATGCTTGAAAGCATTCAAATTTTTTGTTGATATTTAATACAGTTGAGAATGAGAGGTGTTAGAAAGATAAATACGAACTCAGATCATTTTGAAAACATAATGCGATACATAACTTGCATCATCTTTGATTCCAGTTTAGGGCGAAAGGATACGAGAGATTCAGCTCGATTATTCTTGTTCATGCATTTCCTTGGAAACTGATTTTGTAGTTTCTCAACCATTTAATTTTCTGGTGTTTTCGTACCTACATATGAATTCAGCAATGTAAGCAATCTGCAAGAGCATATTTTTGGGGGACTGGGAAAGTTCGGATCAAGGTTATTGACATAAATTACGTACATATTAAAATTGGAGAAATATTTATGACTAGATTCCAACAAAGATATTGAAAGGTTTTGTTAATACGACTTTGGTTTTTGAACTTAAGAGGCAGTTTTTATAAGAACCGGGCCGAAATCGGGTGTCCAGATACACACCAATTTTGATATTGCTAAAATTTTTATGGTGGATTCTTCAAAAGGTTTCATTAGACACGTAATTTTTCTTTTTTCCTCCAAAAACCATTTGGGGACCTTTAAAAATTTGTGAAGTTTGGAGCGACTTAGTGTTTTTCTAAAATCAACCTGTTCTAAAATTTAATTATATCAGCTCCCGTTGAGCTTCAACCAAGGTATTTTTTGCAACTAAATCATCACATTTAGTACCCAAACCGAAATATATTTTAAATTTTACTGCTGATCATCGGGTAATCTGAGGGTCAGTAACAGTTTTTGCATGTAACGTCGTTAGTACTCTATATACATTGCTTAAATCGACCATTAGTTGCAAGGCTGATCCTCTTTGGTAACAAAAATTGCCCATTTTTCTACATACAGAAACGAAACAGTGTACACTTTGTGATCTTATATCTCTGTGTGTTGAGGGTTATCAGGGAACTTTATGTGTGTGTGAGTGTATTTTAAACTACAGTATGTGTATTTTCACAAACAAGTGATAGGCAAATGTAGTGGATGCTCATAAAGTGTACCTCAAGATGAGAAAACTGCATGTGTTAACGACGAATCTAGTTCGTTGTGCACACTTCGTGATCTTATATTTCCTTGTATTGAGGGTCAACAAGAAACTTTATGAATATATTTTAAACTGGAATGTATGTATTTTCACAAACAAGTGATAGAACTACGGTCAATTTCTTTTTAAGCACGCAATGCTTATTTAAAAAAAGGAAAATAAATTGTTTCTTTTCAATTCAACCAACACATTCGGGTTTATACCTGCAAAAACTGTTACTGACAGTGCAGGGAGTTAGGGGGTCTCAAACATGACACTTTTTCATTGATTGGTTAAGTTTGGCCACCCCTGACAGGATCCCCCGATGTTCAGCTATATAATTCAAAATATATTTTGATTTGGACAATAAATGTTATGATGTTATTGCAAAAAAATACTTTGGTTGAAGCTCAACACGCTGAATAGAAAAGGTCGATTTTGGAAAAATACTAAGTCGGGACCACACACACACACAACTTTCGGAATTTTTACAGGCCTGCAGAAAATGTTTTGGGAGAAAAGAAAAAAATAGTATTTTCTAAAATCTGCAAATTCTGAAACTACTGCAAATTCTGAACGAATTCAAAAAAGGTATGTATCTGACCTACCTGACCTTTATAAAAGCTTCCTCTTAAAAGGTATTGATTTTAAGAGGCACTTGTACTGTAAGAATTTAAAGCATTTGATTAGAATTCAGTTGAAAGTTAAAACTCATTTCTCGCTGTGCTGGGTATTTGTAAAGTAAGGCTGTAATTCAGGCATGCTCCAAAACGATGTACTGTTTTTAACTAATGTTAATAATTAATATTACTAAGTTTTCGTCAACTTATTATGTAAAAATTTAGAACACGAATGGTACATCATTGCGTATTTATTCGCCATTTCTCAAGATTAAATGCAAAGTTAAGTGTGTCGCACTTGTCTATGTCGTTTCAAATGCATTGAAACTCGCATAATAACTAATTGATATTTGACAAATGCTCCGAATAATTGGAAATGTTACGATCTAGAGATACTTTGGGTCGCAATGATGGCTTTTGGAGTAATTTATTTGATTAAATCATAGCTGGATGATGTATCTAATAAATGGTTTATGAGTCAAGAATGCTTAAATTAAAATTTATGCTGGGTTCATTTATTGTATTGATATCATCTTGATTTAGAGCTTATCTTAATGTATTTCAAACAGAGTAGGTGTTATTCAGATATAATCATTGCATAGTGCTCATAGGTTTATTGATATGTTTATTTATATAAAATTATTTATCTGTTTGATTTCATTTTTTTCAGCATAAAATTTAGGAAGAATTTTCTTAATTTCACCGGTTTTTTAATGTGCACAGTTATAGATTTAATAATTTCATTTTACTGAAATTGAGAATGGTTTGATTCTAGAGTTAGGTGCCACATACAAAAAGAAAACTATATCGATTCAAAGACATAAAAGTGCATAAGATATTCTATAAACGAATATTTTTTTAATCCAACTAATGAAGTGGAATGGTGAAAGCCAGAAATTCTCTTTAAAATTCTTCTGCACTATTATTTTCTCTTCATTTACTTTTTTCTTGAAATTAAGTATTATTTTCCTTTCTCGAATTGAGTGATCATTATTTTTCAAACATTCCTTTTTTTTAGTCACGTTTACTGTAAGCAAAACTGTTCGCGAAACATAAACAAAGATAATTTTAAATTGCAGTTAAAAGCCTCAACACCGAAAAATTTCCAAGAAAGCCCTCAAACAGCTTTCTATCACGTAAATTTTGAAAATTTTCTGAAAGAGAATACGCTACCTCCTCGTTTTCTTTCAACGAATTATAGCATAAAATTGCGAATTCAAAACTTCAATGTCATAAAATTTGTTGGGCAGCTTCTGAATTCATACCTTTTTCCTAACTTCATGAAAGATAGCCTAAAATGGGTTCAGGATATCAATTTTAAAATAGTTTCAGAAAAAGGTTCCCGAAACGAAAATCTGAAATGAGCTTGGCTATGATTAGTTACTTCGGCCCCCTCCAAAATTTAAACATATACAGGGTGTTTCAGAATTCGACGGCAAAAATTTAAGGGGAGATACTACACACCAGGACAAATAATATGACACAGAAAAGTGGGGGTCCAAAATGATTTCCGACGGAGATAGGGGCGGTTAAAGTTTAGGGTCAAAAATTTCAAACATTTATAAAACACGGAAAAATCGATCGATTCTTTCGCCGTTTTCACTAAAAATGTTCTTAATAGATGTTCTTTTTCGAAAAAAATTGATGAAGATTAATTTCAAAAATTGTCGACAGAGGGCGCTTTAGAATTTTGGAGCTAAAAACAACTACTTTTTACCGGTTTCTTTTGTATTTTCGTAACAGATTCCGAAAGTGTAAACTCAAACTTAAATTTTGAGCACAAAATATCAACTTATTTCGGGTATTAAGTAGCGAAAAACTCGGACCAAACGTAAAAAATCGTGTTTTTCTGGTTTGAAACTTGCCGTTTCGTGTAAAAAAAATAATAAAATTATCTGGCGACACTAATAATGCGAAAATAAAATCAGATGCACACTTTCGAAACTTAAAAAAAAATCCAAAATTTAAAAAAAAAAAAAAGTTTTTTTTTTTTTTTTTTTTTTTTTTTTTTTTACACGAAACGGCACGTTTCAGACCAGAAAAACACGATTTTTTACGTTTGGTCCGAGTTTTTCGCTACTTAATACCCGAAAGAAGTTGATATTTTGGGCTCAAAATTTAAGTTTGAGTTTAAACTTTCGGAATCTGTTACGAAAATACCAAAAAAAACCGGTAAAAAGTAGTTGTTTTTAGCTCCAAAGTCTAAAGCGCCCTCTGTCGACAATTTTTGAAATTAATCTTCATCAATTTTTTTCGAGAAAGAACATCTATTAAGAATATTTTTAGTGAAAACGGCGAAAGAATCGATCGATTTTTCCGTGTTTTATAAATTTTTGAAATTTTTGACCCTAAACTTTAACCGCCCCTATCTCCGTCGGAAATCATTTTGGACTCCCACTTTTTTATGTCATATTATTTGTCCTAGTGCGTAGTATCTCCCCTTAAATTGTTGCCGTCGAATTCTGAAACACCCTGTATACCCCACTGTCCTTAAACATCCACTTTTGGCGATCAATGATCTAAATTTCTCATTTATGTATTTTAACAGTGTCATGGATCTTAAGGGGGGGGGGGGGATTGTGACGAAATTAATTGAAATGGATAAATCTTTTAGGGCATAGTTTATGATTTTAGTTTGAGTTATTTTAAAAATTAGTAAAATACCTACAGCTTAGCGATTGGAATATATTGAAGCAGAAAGAAATCATTTGCATTAAAATGATGAAAAGCTGAAACAACGGTATTTATTACACACCGATTTTCATAATTTTTCATATTTTGTTCTAAAGGAGTTCTTAAAATGTATTTAAAAGTTTATATATGATATAATAAAACATTTGGGTCATTTTCTTGGAGGTGCTAATTTTAAGCTAGAGAAATTGAGGAGAATTGAATTGAATAAAAACCGTCGAATAATTTTATGCAGAAAGAGTAATACAAACTGGTTTCATTGGTGGCAGCTGCTTAAATTGAACCTATCTAAAATTTGTTTTGGCTTTAATGAAAGTATTTCTTGGAACATCAAAACACGCTTTAATTCGATGATTTTGCATTTTGCATGTTTTAGTTAGTTAATTTATTTTTTTTAAAGAAAACTGATTTATTGCTAATTACCCTCTGTAAAGACTTTTACATTCTATTCTACAGCTATTATGATGAAATAATTATTGAAAAAGTTGACCGATTGTAGCTCAAACTTGTTTTTGAAAATGCCGATTGCAAATTCTGGTGTCAATTGAGTTTCGTATACTTCCAGTGATTCAAGTCTTGTACCTCGATGAAAATATCGATTATCGTGATTAAAAAGTTTCATTTTGACGTAATATGTCTTATCTTTCTAAATCTTATATTTCATTTCTTTAGCTAACTTTACTGTCGACACCCCCCCCTGCGAAATCTTCTTTATACTTTTATCAAGTTTCATGATTTACTTTCCATTCTTAAGCTTATCGTGCCGGATAATGATGAAAAAAGGACAATCTACAAATTATTTTTTTGTTGAACCAAAATTATGTATTTTTTAGCTATTAGAAATGTAAAAAAGTGTAAGAACATTATAATTACTATCATAAAATTATATTGCTTGCATTGTTAAATGTAATAATAATGTTTCTAAAATGTCAATTTAAAAAAAATCAAACAGTGTCCAAAATTTTTATTTAAATTCCAAAGTAACGGATTTTTGACGATTTTATATCTTTACAGCTTACAAATAAATAAGAACTTTAATTTTTAAGTAAAAACATTATTTAAAGCTAGTGGTAGTGGTTTTTCCTATTCGTTTCATTAATATGCTTATCACGCAAATATTTAACGTTTTGAATCAGCGAATGCAGCATTAAATATACCTTTTACTTTTTTACCTCATGTTTTACCTTTTTCATTATATTTGTTGTTTAGTTGCGGAAAGATGATTAATTGCTGGAGACCGCTTGCTGTGGAAACTATTTGTTATGTTTCACTGTATTTGTTCAGGAGCGTTGAGTGCTGTATTCTCTGTTTTTATTAAAGAAGTTCTGTAATTATTTTCATGCACGCCATTCATTTTTGTTAACAGAACTTTCAAAAACAATTCTAAATGATCTGATAGCTCATAATTCTGATACGATAAGTTAAACAGCTTTAACTTTGATTTTATGGGAAAAATAATGTAACGGAGATAGGAAAATGTTTTATTTCTTCTGAAAGTACAGCCAATTGTATGGTAAAATTGCTAGTTTTACAGAAATAAACTGTAAAATAGCTATTTTTACAGTTTATGACTGTGCTTATACAGTTTTAAACTGGAAACTCTGCTGTCTGTAAAAACAACAGCTTTTTTTGTAGTGTATAGTGTCACAAGTCTATCACAATTTCACAATTATTTTCATAATGACACTGTTCTTATATTTCTTATATTATAAAAAGCAAGATACCTATTTACAAACTTATACAAGAAAATCCTTAAAAATTGCTTAACTTTTCATCGTGATGAGGTAAATACCATAGCACAAAAGCAAATATCATTAAGACAAAATCATAGGGCATGAGCTTCGCGGCAACATAATTAAACCAAGATCTACAATTAATTGCTGACAGTCAACTAGTACCCATCGATACAACTGCTATTTATACACATAAAAATATTCATCTACAAGTTTTCAGTGCATTTTAGAGGTTATTAAAGTCATATACGAGGTTACATTTATCTGTTAGATTTGAAATAGTTGTATATATTTTGCACTAGAAATGTCGCTGAGTTTTCTACAATTGACGAATTCTCGCTAAGTGCTTCTTAAAAAATAAGTCAGAAAAAAAGATGCCAACTTATACATATCTCTGAAAATTTTCACTAAGCCCATATCTGAAATGTTAAATGCATACAGGTAAAATTTCACGAGAAAACATAACTTTGGGGGGGGGGGACTATTGTAGTAATCGCTAAATTTAACACTACTGCAACAAATAAAACTGATAAAAGCATCAAAACTGAGTATTCTTTAAAAAATGTATCACACTATTTTTTTTAACATAAAAATGCAATTATTTTTATTTTCTTCTGTCTATTTTAGTTATTTACTGAGGTATTTATTATTTTTTGTAACGTAAAATGTGAAGAGGAGTATATTGACCATGATAATGGGTTCCTTGTGAACCCCACAAATTTAGCAAACTGAAGTAGGAAATTTTGTAGTGCTTTTTAATTTATTTATTTATAAAAATACAGTTGTAATAGTGACATAAATATACAGGCACATGAAATCCATTGATGAAAAACTTACAGAACATTTGAATATAAATTCCAATTCTTTTTGGGTGTCTTACATCCTAGAACACAAACATCAACAGGGTTACATTGACAAAAAAATTTCCACCAACTTCATAGAAAGGCTAACACGTACTTCTTTTTTCGGATTAATAAAAACGGCGTATATATTTATTTTTCCTTGTAAAACGTATAGAAAATGTAATTTGCAAAATATTATCAAAAAGCACCTTGTATACACTGCCACATCAAGAAAACCATATTGTATTTATCTCATGTAAGTAAACAGCTGTGGGTAAAATTAATACAAAAGTTTGCTTAAGGCATATTTTATTTTCTATAAACAAAGTGTCAAAATACTATTATTAAACATATAATGCTTAAAAAAATAACAGCATTTATTTTTCTCTGTTTCTTAAGTTTTCTTTTGCGTGTTATCATTGCATTGATATATTTTTGATGCTACTTTATCACGCTTTAGAAAAAATAACGAATCATAGTAATGTAAGAAAGGTAAATAAAATGGTATAATTTTGGTTTGCTTGTACGTCAAAATCGTTGCTTTAAATTTCCGCGAATTTTCCTATTTTTTTACTATAGAGAACTATACGCGAGAGAAACATTTCAATTAAAGTTTCAAACAATAATGAATTGTTAATGATGATGATATAACTAACTTATAAAAATAAATTTTAATTGTTTTACAGCTTTCTTTAATATTGTGATTCGTTTATCTAAAATGTCAAAGCTTTTTATTATATAAGTTTCTCTAAAGTTAGTTTATTTGAGCATTCATTTAAAAAATAATAATATGTAAGCACTAGGTGACCCGTGCGGAATTCCGCAAAAAAAAAAAAAAAATGTAAAATCTTGTACGTTTGCACGACATCGCCATCAACTGCCGTCGTTCTGACAACTTTTAAAGAGATCAAAGACACGTTCACTTTTACAACTACTACAAAAGTGATACCTTATATTAAAATCAAATACCCAAGGCTACTACTAAACTAAATACTAACGTTATCGCAAAACTACCATAGTATTTTGAAACAATAAAAGTTACAATTAAGGTTTACCGAGCTAAGCCTTGGCTTGAAATGTCACATTTAAAATTGATTTGAACAACAATGGTATAACGATTTTAACAGTTGAGCAAAAAATTTAACTTTTTCAAACTTCAATCGCTTATAAGTCGCTTAAACGTGGATTTTCGAGATTCTCGTTACGCGGCGCTAGCGGAGAAACGTTCTAAAAAACGCATTTTTTTTTTTAATCTTTCGAATAAAATCAAAGTGGAGACGATACGACAATTATTTCGCTAGATAGAGTCAATTTTGTGCCCAAAAATTGAAGTTCGAATAAAAAACGAACCGAGACTTTTTAGAGGGTGGGTCTAATTTTCGTCAATAGCCCGCGGGATAAGCTTCAAAATCATAAATTTTCATGCATTTCGATAAAGAAATGAGCGAGTTTCCACCGGGTATAGGATTCGGCTTAGAGAAATAATATATGGAGATTAAGTGTTGAGCCACAACAAGCCTGGAAAATTTTACGGAAAATGTCACTGGTCCAGTTACATACAATTCTGAAGAAAAGATTGAAAATGGAGTGACTCGCTAAAACTGTTCCATGCGGTAAATCTCTGAGACTACTATAAAGCTTGAAGATTTATACTCATTCAAATAACTATATAGTAGGGTGGGCCGAAAAAACACTTTTTTTATTTCGAATTTGTAATAGCGCGGAAAAGTTGCGAATTATGAAGACAAAAAGAAGGAAAAAAAAATTATCGAAATCGGTTGATATCTTCCGATCGCGCAAAAGGCCTAAAGTTTGATAAAAATTGAAAAAACTTCATTTTCGCGATTTTTTTTAAAATTTTTGAATTGGATGTTTTCGAAATGTAACAGTGCGAAAAAGTAGATAATTGTAAAGACAAAACGAAGGAAAAAAAAAATTATCGAAATCCATTGATATCTTCCGATCGTGCATAGGGCCTAAAATTTGACAAAATATGAAAAAAACTTCATTTTTGCGATTTTTTTTTGAAAAAATTTTGAATGAAATGTTTTCATAATTTTTTCGCGCGAAAAAATTTATAATTATGAAGACAAAAAGAGGGATAAAAAGGAGTAAAAAAATTATTGAAATCTATTAATATCTTCCGGTCGTGCCTAGGGCATAAACTTTGACAAAATATGAAAAAAACATCATTTTTGCGATTTTTTATTTAATTTTTTGAATTAGATGTTTTCGTAATGCAATAGTTTGTAACGTTTACTAATATTGCCTTAAAACATTGTGCTTTGATTTTGTTTTGGTCAGTTAATATCTTCCGGTCGCGCATTAACCCCAAAATTACCCAAAATAATAATTTAAAAAAAGTTACATTTTTACGCGTTTTTGGTTTTTGATGAATAATTGGATGGTGTTATGCAAAAAGGAGTTAACCCACAAAAACCTGATTTTGAGATAGTGGGCTTTAAAGTCAACAAACTCTGGCAAAAAGCATGGAGCTCTATATCAATATACCAATGATATGTTACCATGAAATGCTGATAGGGCTTAAATATTTTTGCTTAATGTAGAAAGCAACATATTTTACCATCACAGTTGGATAACTCATTTTTTTATGTTTTGTGAGTTAACTCCTTTTTGCATAACACCATCCAATTTTTTGTGAAACAACCGTTTTTTTTTTTAAGACAGACTGACAATAATATAGAAAAACAAACTACCACAGGTGCAGTCGATATTATTCAGTTGCGAAAAGCCTTAGAAACTCTCATGCGTAGACGTCGGGCAGCAATCCAGGCAACGTCGCTCGCCTGGCTACGGCTCTCTTCCACTCCATCGCCGCCTTCTTAGGAACATGTCAGCTGTCTGCCTATACTGTTTTTTTACTCTGCGCTTCTATGTAGTAATCGCAGTGTACTATTATTTAGTTCAATTCTGGCTGTTTTCATTTAGAAATTCTTGTAGTCTCCTGTAATGATGTAGTTTCCTGCTGTGTGTGGACTCTGTGATTTAACAAAAAGTTATGTAATAACAAGACAAATACTCTAATAACAAGACAAATATTTGGTTGCCCCACTTTTGGCACTCCAAAGAACTGCCATCAACCTAACTGCCTACTGGCGAAGACACCATTATTAATTTCTAGTGCCAAATTTAACCTTCCTTGAGTACGGCACCTAATGATGTCCTTGCCAGTGGACGGCTTGTTTGATGGCAGTTCTTTTGGAGTACCGAAAGTGGGGCAGCCAAATATTTGTCTTGTTATTAGAGTATTTGTCTTGTTATTTGGCCCGGCAATTGTATAATTTTTCGTTAAATCACCGAGTTCATACAGAGCAGAAAACTACATCATTACAGAAGACTACAAAAATTTCAAAATGAAAAAAGCTAGATTGAACTAAATAATAGTACACTGCGATTACTACATAGAAACGCAGACTGAAAAAACAATATAGGCAGACAGCTGACGTGGTCCTAGGAAGGCGGCGATGGAGTGGAAGAGAGCCGTAGCCAGGCGAGTGACGTTGCCTGGATTGCTGCCCGACGTCTACGCATGAGAGTTTCTAAGGCTTTTCGCAACTGAATAATATCGACTGAACCTGTGGTAGTTTGTTTTTCTATATTATTGTCAGTCTGTCTTAAAAAATAATACGGTTGTTTCACAAAAAAATATTCATCAAAAACCAAAAAACGCGTAAAAATGTAACTTTTTTTAAATTATTATTTTGGGTAATTTTGGGGTTAATGCGCGACCGGAAGATATTATCTGACCAAACAAAATCAAAGCACAATGTTTTAGGGCTATATTAGTAAACGTTACAAACTATTGCATTACGAAAACATCTAATTCAAAAAATTAAACAAAAAATCGCAAAATTGATGTTTTTTCGTATTTTGTCAAAGTTTAGGCCCTAGGCACGACCGGAAGATATTAATAGATTTCAATAATTTTTTTCCTCCTTTTTATCCATCTTTTTGTCTTCATAATTATAAATTTTTTTCGCGCGAAAAAATTATGAAAACATTTCATTCAAAATTTTTTCAAAAAAATCGCAAAAATGAAGTTTTTTTTCATATTTTGTCAAATTTTAGGCCCTATGCGCGATCGGAAGATATCAATGGATTTCGATAATTTTTTTTTCCTTCGTTTTGTCTTTACAATTAGCTACTTTTCCGCACTATTACATTTCGAAAACATCCAATTCAAAAATTTAAAAAAAAATCGCGAAAATGAAGTTTTTTCAATTTTTGTCAAACTTTAGGCCTTATGCGCGATCGGAAGATATCAACCGATTTCGATAATTTTTTTTTCCTTCTTTTTGTCTTCATAATTCGCAACTTTTCCGCGCTATTACAAATTCGAAATAAAAAAAAGTGTTTTTTCGGCCCACCCTACTATATAGTGCACAGTAAAGTCATAAGGCGTTTAAATGCTCAGCTTTCTTAGTTGGACATTTCTCTTGATCAGGTTTCAACGCAGTCTGCCCTGGTCAGAGAAATCTGATCGAGAAAGATGGATCCCAGGTTCAAATCTCGGCGTTAGCATGGGTGTACTATCTCTCTCCTATCCCAATCCTTTCTATGTGTGAATGTCATGTTGTGATCTGAATGGCCTCTAAACGGATTCCTGTGGCCTGTATATTCCTGTGGAAGTCGGACTTCACAACCCATTACGGTGTTGGAAAAGGTAAGTACTGCACTCCGAATAGCCGGTCTAGCTGATACAAGACGCGCAACAACAACATTAACACAGTAGCGTTGGAAATATTCTTTTAAATACAGAACAATCGCATCCCACCTCTTTGAAATCCATACTTAATGGTATACATTCCATAGTATAATATGTGAGTCACTCCCCAAACTTTGCAGAGTCCACTTCTTCTGCTGCACCATTTTTCTCAGTCATTTCTTAACATTTGTCCCAGTCATGAATCTGGTATTTTTATATGTAATGAGTCATCTAAAAGAAAAACCAATTGCGTGTGTGTGTGTGTGTTTTTTTAATTCACAACCGCCCCAAAAAAACGCTCTTCGCCATAAGTTCTTCTCCACTTGTAACAACGTGGAATGATATTTGAGAACCTTATTTTACCTTTTACTAATTAGTTGAACACATTCTTCCATGCAAAAATTACAGAGATACCTTTCTAACACTTTACTTTCAAGTTCATATTTATTCTCATGCCAGTAAGAGAGAGGGAGGGGGGAGGAGATTATTACACTGCAAAAAAAAAAAAAAAAAGTTTTTGCAGTATAATACTAGCAGCAGTGGTTCTAATTTAAAACTGTAAAATGCCCAGTAATAAACAAAAATTAGCAGTAATATCTGTATGACTGCTAATTTTACAGTTTTAATCTGGTACTGCCGTAATTATACTTTTAAAACAACTGTTTATTTTTACAGTGTATACTTAATATTTCCTATTATTATTATTATTTTACTACTATAATAATTTAATACTATATATTATTTTAATACTATAATTATTTTCTGAATAATTACCGGTGAGATTAAAAGACAATTAACGAATGTGTGAATTAATTAGCAGCATTGATGCAAAATATTCTTTTAAAAACTTACATTTATACAGGGTGTTCCCAGTCAAGCTTCATGACCTCTATTTCCTCAACCGTTCGTCCTAGAGGCATACTTCCAATTGCAAAGTGGCTCGAAATGAGGTAGAGAGTTAAAGCATTGAAAGTTTAAAGCGAAAAAATAATTCAGTCAAAAAATACGAAATCTAGCTTTTTATAGGGAATCCGGGTCCCCAAACTTGTATTTAGGGAAAGAATCTCCATTGAAAAATAATACTAATACAAAAAAAATGACATGTGTGCAATTAAAATTCGCGGAGATATTCGAGTTTTAAATGCGCAGGGCATTTAAACAAATTGACAAAAGAAAATTTTCGCCCTGCCAGAGGAATAACGAGCTTTTAGATTAGGAAGGATAATGAAATTTGTTTCGTCCATGTCAGAAAACATTCGCTTCTCATTGGTATTCAAAAATAAATACATATGCTACAAGACTATAAAACATAACAACACAAGATAAATTAATATACAATTTTATACAAAGATATTAAACACACGAAATATGTAGAATCTAAGAAATAATATACATTGCGATTACATTGTCCCTAAAGCAACACCATTTCTACATACTGTTCCGTAGTGTACATCGTAACTTCAAGCCTTAACGAAATGAATCTAGTTAAGTCTATTTTATTCTGCAGTGAAGTGTCTACGTTATTTCAAGCAATCACTATACAGTCGGTAAATTTACGTATTCGCGAATCCAGCAAGACATTTTTATTCTTCTTACGCATTTTTTTTTCGTATTTTAAATCCCATGTTAAATAACTTTTGCAGTTAAATATATTTTAGGAAAATAAAGAATAATTTGTTATTAAAGAGTTCTGAATGGTGCGAATTTCGCGTGTATATGGCCCCCAAAATCACTTAAAACAAAGCTAGTGTGAAGTGGTATAAGTCATTAAGTTTCATGTTTCATTTCTCCATGGATTTTGATCGCACAAGTGTCATTTTTTTGTGTTAGTATTATTTTTCAATGGAGATTCTTTCCCTGAATATAAGTTTGGGGCGCGGAGCCCCTGTAAAAAATTAAATTTTTTATTTCTTAACCAATTATTTTTTCGCTTCAAACTTTCCATATCTTAACTCTCCTCTTCATTTCGAGCAATTTTGAAAATGAAAGTATGCATCTAGGACGAACGGTTGAGGAAATAGAGGTCATGAAGGTTAACTTGGAATACCCTGTATACTCTGCTTAAAAAATATTTTTTAATTAAAACTTAGTGTAAAACTTAAACTCTTTTAAATGTTTCTGCATGCGCTTTATCTCGTAAACTTTCTAGATATTACATACAATTCTTTAATAATAACTTCAAGTCTTTAAATAATAACTTCTTTAGCAAATACATTCAAGAATATTCAATAAAAGACAGAAATAAATCTTTGAACATAACCTATCTCCTTAAATCAGTAAATCATTTCTAGATTGTATCTGCTGCTTACACGTGAGGAAATCTGAGGTTTAAAAATGTAAACATTCGTTGGAATTAGATTTCAATTTCGTTAATAAACTTTTCTTGATGGCAAGGTTTCCTTTGATATCAATACTGATATTCAAGCAAAGTGCCATGAACTAATGTATTTTACAACAAATTGAATTTAAGTACTTTGAAAGATTTCCCTGGAGAAATCCTGAGGCAGTAAACGTGCAGCGTTTCTCATCACCGGATTAATGTTTAAATAGAATTCAAAAGTTCCCTACATAAAATGAATTTTCTTTCGAAGCAATATATTTAAATATTCCCATTACAGTCACAGTTATGTTTTTAAATGGAATTGATGCTAAAACTCACTAAAGTATAACTAGTTCGGTTTCTTCGTTCTTAAGTAGGGTTATGATTCTTATAATAAATAAATTTAAATATATTATTCTTAAAAAGTAAACTGTAACTGTAGTTAAATATGTCATATTTTAAGACATACTGCGTTTTCCTTAATGTATATTACCATTTCTTAATCTTAATTCCGTTTAAAGGCATTTAGCTTTTAGCGATGCTTTGCAGTTTTAAGGATAAGTGTCCGGTATAACTTTTAATTTATGATGCAATACAATGATATGTGATGCAAATTTCTTTTTCATTTTTCAGAAACTATTAACAAGTTTTTTTAAAGCGTGCCCTAATGAAAACTACATGAGTATTAGTTGCAATAACTGACATAGTATTAGGAAACTTAAATAAAGATAATTGAATTCTATGGAGGGGGGAGGGATCAGCCGAACAACGTGAAATTCAAAAGAGAATAAAGGTCAATAATTGCAACATCGTCTGATTGACACATATATAAATCTAAAAAAGTCAGTTTAGTAGATATTGTCATTTGTAGGTATAACTTCTAAATCATATATATAAGTTTTTTTGAATGAAAAAATTAGGATAATTGTAGATTATTAGGTCATCAACGTCTGTAAAAATCTTTGGACTAGTAAGAAAAAACTCTAAGTAGTTTAGATCTTTTCCGAAGATCGTTTATTTAAATGAAGCGTTATTAATTTATATATGAAGTTTTTAAAAAGACATTCCCGGTCTAATCCAAAGGTGTTATGTTAGAAACTGTGCTAAACAGAGTCACAGTATAAAAAGGCAAAAATAATTACATCATAACAAACGTGTCATCGATGTTTAAAACTATGTTAAAGTAGTAATATTTATCAATGTCTAAAACCTAAAGTTGTAGTAACCGTAGTATCACGACTCTAACACGGTTTTAGTCTTGCAATACATCACCAACTCGGCTATTTCGATCCATGGACAACTGTCCCGCCACCTCGTCTAGTGGTCAGCGACGTCTGACCGTGATGCGGTGGCCGCGGGCTCGAATCCCGGCTGGGGCATGGGCGTACTTTCTCTCTCTCTCATGTCATTGTCCTTTCTGTGTGTGTGAAAGTGAGTTATGAATGAATGCCTACCCTATAAACGGGTTCTTATGGCATGTGTGTTGAGCATAAAATCGGTCTTCCACCTAAAATGGTGCTCTTAAAAACGGAAGCCGTATCATTACCCCATCCTTCATGGACCTGGTCTAGCTCTGCTGACCAACGGAGGCATGTAATAACAACAACATGGACAACTGTTTCGAGCTTATTATGCTCTCATCAGCATGGAATACGAAAGTAGTCAAGTTGGAGGCAAAAATCCTCTTATGAAGCAAAGAGAACCAAAAAAACTGGTAGCTAATGTGAAATTAGAATACCAGCGAGCGACCGCACTTGGTACGGTACAACTTGTAAATTTTTTAGGCAAAGCTCAAGGTATAAAGCAGTGAGTAGCCGCCCCTAAGTAAGGGCTAAGGCAGAAACATGCAATACACCGCCAACTCGGCTATTTCAATCCGGTTACTCACTGCTTTATACGGTTTTAGTCGTTGATGAAATATTTTCTTTTCGATTTATGTTTACCATTGCAACAACTTTATACAGAATAACCAAGAACATCCTGTACAAACTTGGAGTAGAGATAGAGAACACGATAACAAGTAAGAACCACTTAGGAACATATGGGGGGGGGGGTTGTAAGCACAATGCTGTCGCCCTGCATGGACACAAAACCAGATACTGATGAATGCAAACCATGTCATAAATTTATTACATCAAAATGATTTTTTGGATAACATTTTTTTAAAGGTTTAAAGCAGTTATTTAAAATGGATACGAGGAGCTCTAATACACGTGTCATAATGATAACGCAACGATGGATGAAAGCTTGTCAGAATGGCTCGTTCGTAAACATTGTATAATTTATGTACGTTTCCCTGCGGGCGCCTGGTCGTTTGTTGGTTTTTGTTTTCCTCTCATCCCCACACCCGGTTAACCCCTGAGGGTAGGTACGGTAGTGACTGGTGGGGTTTAAGTAAATAAATAAATAAATGGCTCGTTTTTGGGACCATCAGAGCGTTGTCATTGCAACGCATAAATTATAAATGCTGCTGCATGTGTTACAACAACTGCTTTAAGCATTTTTTTAAGAGCGTAAATGTAGGGAAAAATTTTATTTGTGAAATAATTTATCATTATTTGTTACCTGTTTCGCATTTTTCCATGTCTTGCTTCTGTGTGCATGTATGGTGTCTGCATAGCATTCACGACTATATGTTCCTAAGTGATCCTTGCTTGCTATCGTGTTTTTTAACTCCACTCCAAGTTTGTACAGGATGTTCTGGGCTACCCTGGTCATGGAGATATTTCATTAACAATGCTTCACACTTATAGTAACTGTATTCCACTAAAATCTATATTTCGTTCAATTTTAGTCAGCCCATATTTGAATTGATTCGAAAAGAAATTTAATTTTCTATTTAAAATCATTTTAAATATGTTGGTGACCTAATAATTTTTAATTAATGCCAGAAAAGAACGTATAAAAATGCTTCTTGTTTTACAGATTTAATTTAAGCGAGCAATTGGGGGTAAAAAAAAATGTTGTCTTTACAATTTCCCATTGTTAAAGGATTTTTTTCTTATTTTATTCATGTTTGATTTTTTGGCAAATATTCCCTCCAGTCAATTGTGCATTATGCTGCTACTATATTAATGCATTATTCTGCTATTATATAATATCTGCTATAAGTTCAAAGGTTGCATTTAGCACTGGAACATGTAATCTAAAGAGTATCCTGAAAAATGGATACTTTCAGTAAGCGACTTATAATTGGCAAGTTGCCTTCCTTTTTTTTCTTCTTTTTTTGTTATTAGCAGTCGCATATCGAGAATCTCTATTTTAGTACTTCCCAAATAGGCAAATACCTTTAAATACTATTTATTCATCGCACTTACACTTACGTAGTAGTTACAATATTTTTTCAGTAAGATTTGAGAAAGATAAGTAATTTACACATTTTTTATTTTAGTTTTGGTTTAAAACTCCATACTATTCTACTCATTTTGTTTCGAAACACAACCTAAAACAAATTTATAGATACAATTTCTTGCACACCTTTTTTCTATGAAAATGTTTGCCTCTCCTTCCTAAAGTTGTTGAAACTGAAAGTGCTCCAAGCTAAACTTCGGAATGTTTTAATAGTTTCATTCATTAACACTAGCCGATTTCATCTAGTTACAACTCAAATTGAATTTACTTTATAAATTCTGAAAAAATAATAAAAATAAATGACTAAAAAAGGTAAATAAATAAACATTTTTTTACTAAATGCGGGATTTCAGTAAACAAAATATCGAGAGTTAAGTATTTGGAACAGGAAGCAATGTAAGCAATGTAAATAGAATGAACAAAACCATTAAAAGAGTTTCTAAACTCCTGGGAACTTAAAGAAAACCTTGCGTAGGATAACAACTCATCTACAAATGAAGCTTATTTGTGAAACTAAAAACGATAAATTAACTGAGAGTGAAGGTAATTAATCATTTACTTTAAAAAGAACATTGATTCATTAATTATATCTTTATTTAGCACTTACCAATACAATGTAAATACTTATATATTTCAGATTTTCTACACAAAAAAAAACTTTATTGGAATAATTACATTCGTTTTAAAAATGTAAGAAAGTAGTCCACATTTCTTTATTGTCTCAGTAGATAAATCACAGTTTCTCAAAAATGATAACATCTGACAAAACTGGTAATTGGATTTTCATTACATTAACTAATAATTCTGTATTTATGTGGGTCAGGAAAGGTTGCATGCATTTACTGCACTGTAAAAAATGAATGTAGTTTTTTTCAGAATAATCAGCTAATTTTGTAGTAATAAATTGTAAAATCGCTAATTTTAAAGTAATAAACTATGACATGCCGGCCACCTTGTCTAGTGGTCAGAGCAGTCTGCCATGGATGGAGTGGTCCCCGGGTTCGAGTCCCGGCTTGGGCAGGGATGTGCTTTCTCTCCCCTGTCCTTGTCCTTTCTTTGTGTGAATGTGTTGTTGTGAAAGGTTGCCTACACTATAAACGGGTACCTATGGCAAGCATGTACTGTGGAAGTCGGACTTCACACCAAATTACGGTACAGTTGGAAAAGTGAAGCAGCGCACCCCAAATTGCCAGCCTGGCTGGCACACGACAAAAAAAAAAAAAAAAAAAAAAAAAACTATAACATTTCTAATTTACAGTAACAAACTGCAAAATTGCTGATTTATTGCAGCGCATTTTACAGTTTTAAACTGGAACCTCTGTTGACCGCATTATATTGTTGTCTTTACAGTATAACACAGGTAAATTTTACGGCAATGCGAAACTGTAAAAATTGCTAGTTTCACAGTTCTGCACCTCAGAACCAGACTAACGTAAGTCCATTTTCGCCATTTTTCAGTAGAGGGGAAAAACGATGTATTCGACAATCGTTTTTCCCCTCTACAGAAAAATGACGAAAATGGACTTACGTCAGTCTGGTTCTGAGGTACAGAGTTTATTACTCAGAAATTTAACGGTTTTAAATTGGAACCTCGGCTGCCAGTATTATACTGTAAAAACAACAGTTTATTTCTTGCAGTGTGTTAATATTTCAGAAGTATAGGTAATGCTTCATTTCTCTTTTTTTTTCTGTTAGATCACTTATAAACTATTATTTAAGGAGTAAAAGGGGACAATGCGTAAAAAAGTACGCATAAACGCATTTGAAAATGAGTTGCAAACCCAGCAAATAGCTATTTCGAGGCTAAAAACTGCAGGCCCCTTCATCAGTGCATACAAACGAAGAATGGTTCCCTTTTCCACAACTAACTGTCAAGTCCTGTTGGTTTGAACATGCACTAGCGCTTGTTAGCATGCATTAGAGAGCATTTTCGCATTATTTCTTGTACTTTACAAATAATTTATTTAAGCTAAGAAATAAGTGACTTTCGTCGAGTAATTCCTCACTTCGTAAAGTCAAAAATGTACATCTCCAACAAAAATACCTATCTTACTGGTTACTGCTAGCAAAACAATACATTCCGATATCATTTTCAGTGAACTTCGTCACACATTACCCCAGAATCTTAAAGTACTTTGACAGTTGTTTATATGAATGAAGTAATTAGAAAACTTGCAAATTCGTCATCTTACCCGATAAGCCATCTTAGGATCCTTTACTCTATATCCAAACTCACTCGAGCCCACTTTTAGGAGAATATCCCACGTAAAACAATTAATTTTCTATGTTCAAAACGAGTGTACTGTACTGGGGTCTTCGTACATGTATCTCAGATGTAGAATATTCACTTCGAAATCAAGAGATAGCAGGCTCGATTCCCGCCGCGGTTTGGTATGATATTTTCTCACACTTTTCATGCTGTAAATATTTCTTGTGTTGTCTAATATATGTTAATAAAGAAGTCTAACTTTTCGAGGCTATGGCACCCCCACTTCCTAGTAATTATGAATAAAACTATATAACACGACAACAATAATAACATTGTAATGTATTATTTTTATCTCAGATAACGGAATACCTGATTATAATATTTTTTTATGTCAAAATCGCAATTCCAGTAAGGCTTGACTGTATATGAAATATGCAATTTCAATATAAGAATACATTTTCTAAATTACACTGTAAAAAATTAATGTTTTTACAGTATAATACAGCTAATTTTATAGTAATAAAGCGTAAAAATTGCTAATTTTACAATAATAAACTGTAAAACTGCTAATTTTACAGTTACTAACTGGAACCTCTGCTGCCAGTATTATACTGTTGTTTTTACAGTATAATACAGCTTAATTTCACGGCGATTAACTATAAAACAGCTATAATTGAAGTTAAAAATCAACGTAAATAAAGCACAAATAAGGTAGAAAGTACATCAAAGAAGAAGCAACTTCTTCAAAACCTTCATTTCCCAAATTGGTTGCTCCAATTGAGAAAGCCTTTAGATTTAGTGCTCTTACTGCTTCTCAAAAGGATTCTATTAGGCATCTCATTGCCAATACTGTGGATTTTAATGCTAAATTGACTTCAAATACTTTCAGCAAGCATGCTAAGTTTTCGGTAAAAGGTTTATGTTCCGATCCTGATATAGTAGTCACCAAGGCTGACAAAGGGGGTCAAGTTGTTATTCTGGACAAAAGCTAATATTTGGATAAATGTTAAGATTTAATTGAAGTTGGTCCATATGTGACACTTCATAAAAACCCGAGTACTAAAGAGGTCAACTTGATTAGAAACATTTTGAAGGATTCTCCTATCATTCGTGATTCTTCAAAAAGGTGTTTGATTCCTTCTGTTGCACACTGTGCCCGATTTTATGCTTTACCAAAGGTCCATAAACCAAACATTCCTCTTAGGCCAATTGTTTCAAACATTGGCACAGCTTCTTACAAACTAGCTAAGCATTTAGTTTCCATTTTTTCTCCTCTTTTGACCAGCAATTCTTTCACTGTTAAAAATTCCATTGACTTTGTTCAGAAGTTACGTTGCTTTAAGCCTCACGGCGTAACGATGGCTTCTTTTGACGTGAAATCACTTTTCACTAATGTACCTGTTATTGGAGCACTGGATTGTCTCAAATTGAGACTCCAGGAACATCATTTTTCTAGTTTTGAGGTTGATGAGCTTATTTCTCTTACTCGTGCTTGTCTTGAGCAGAATACTTTTGTGTTTGATGGTGTTTACTATCGCATGTCCGAAGGTTTAGCGATGGGTAACCCTTTGAGCCCTATTTTAAGTGACATTTATATGCACTATTTTGAGGTAAAACTTTTTGAAACCATAAAGTTTCCGTTCTATGTTCGTTATGTTGACGATTGCTTTGTTTTGCTTGACCAAAACCAAGTTAATAATGAGCTTTTACTTTCCACTCTTAATTCTATCGATCCTTGCATCCAATTCACTATTGAAATGGAAATGGAAAGTTCTCTTTCATTCTTGGACGTTTTGATTACTAAAAGTAATAACGATTTTATGACTTCAGTGTATCGAAAGCCCTTTGCTGTTACACTACCTCCTCACAACTACTCTTCTCATCCTCGAAACCAAAAGTTGGCCTCATTTAAGGCTTTTGTGTTTCGTGCCTTGAATATCTGTTCTTCATCCAGTTCTTTAAATACTGAGCTTTCTTATTTAAAAGCTGTGGCTCTTGATCGGGGTTACTCGCCCAAGATTATTGATTCTATATATAATAGGCTAATAAAGCCCTCTCATTCTAGCAAGGTTTCCGATTCTAAGGTTGGTTACACCATTGTTTTGCCTTTTTATCCAAAAATAAGTCATCAAGTTGCAAAGATTTTGAAAAAGTTTGGTTTCGATATTTCTTTCTCTCCTGTGAACAAAATTAAGTTTACAAACTTGAAGCATCCCATTGATTGCCAAAGCAACTGGGGCATTTATAGCATCTCTTGCAAATGCGGACTTAGCTATGTAGGCCAGACTAAGCGGCCTCTTAAGCACCGTCTGAAAGAGCATCAAAATTATGTTAAACATAAAGAACTAGCACGCTCTTCCATTGCTCAGCATTGTTGGACTTCTGGTCACTGCTTTGATTTTTCTTCGGCTAGAATTATTTGTAAATGTTCGTCAGTTTATGACCTCGATTTTTGGGAAGCTTACTATATTTGGAAAAATTCCCATTCTCTGGTGAATGATTTTTCCAGTGTTCCATTTTTCCCTGACATCTGGAAGCAATTTTTATAATTTCGTCTTCTAGTGTTTTCTCCCGCGCTTTTTTCTTTCCCCTACTTTCCTTTGCTGTCTTCCCCTTTTCTTCGCTCTCCTGGCTGTTTCGCTGATCGCTGATTGGTCGGTGTTTTCCCGCTCTCGTCGTGAGTTCAAGCGCACTGGCCCATTTGTTATAAATACCGGGGCCCACGTGCTTCGCGCTCAGTTCTCTTACAGCTTTCATGTTGTTTGCTGAGCTTTTTGCACTGAGGAAGGGGCTCCATTGTAGCCTTGAAATAGCTATTTGCTGTACTTTCTACCTTATTTGTGCTTTATTTACGTTGATTTTTAACTTCAATTATAGTTCAGCACAAAGCTTATTTGATCATTTTTCATTTATTATAAAACAGCTAACTTTATAGTAAGAAACTGTAAAATTGCTAGTTTTGCAATTTATTACTGTCATTTTACAATTTTTAATAGCAACTTCTGCTGTCAGTATTATACTGTAAAAGAAACAGTTCAATGTTTGCGGTATATAAAAGATAATAAATAGCGGGAATTGTAAAAGAGAAAATGTGTCAATATCTTTGTAAGTTTTTTAAAGAAAGAAATCTTTCTCAAGAAAGCAAACTCAATGAAAGGCTAAACTGCTACGAACCAGATGGTTCAAAAAATTGCTGTCTCACAAAAGGGAGATGAATTTTCATTTTTCTCTTTATCCCGGAAGCGTTAGAAAAGAAAATAAATACAACCGTGTGAGAAGCTGTTGTTTTTTAGAATTTTTGATTTCGCTACCATCTCAAAAGTATTATGGTAAGTTTGGCTAAACTGGTATTGCATTTACTAAAAGAAAAGCGTACTTCAACACATTTTGCACTAAAACATGCTTTTAAAATGACAGAAAATGTGTACATTAAAATATTAATTCCTTGGATCAAATTTTATTTCAGACCAAATAGCATACATAACCACTTGTACTTTAGCGCGTTAAATACATTTTAGTATGTAAATAAATCTTTCAAACAAATATATATATATGTTTATACTTTCTTCTTATGTAATGCACACTTGTTTAAATTGAGTGAAATAAAAATTTCCTAAAAAATAGTAATCTTATTCTGCAGAAGTCCATTCAATTCTCTAAGGAAATGCAAACATTTTAAATTTCCTATTTCAAATATTGTGATTGCTTTTTTTTTTTTTTTTTTTGATAGCATACAATTGATGAAATGTTTTACAAAGATGCATTTCGTTTTCTTTTAATGTAGCTAAAATACAAGTATAAGTTTTCCTGATATCACAATATACGACGGTAATATTACAGAGACATTGTGACGAGTCATTGAGATTGGACTGGAATTTTTCGTGGGATGATTTCCTAATTCCAGCGAGTATTTGAAAGATCTGTCTATTGTGGATTTGTTGCCTTTATCATAATAAACTATTAAGCTACATTTTATCTTATTTATTTAAGACAAAAGAATGCTTAACGGTATTGTGTTCCCAATTCTCTTTTTGGTAGAGATTGTCGAGATAGCTCTAGCTGCGCCAGATACAACTTGAGGGCCGATTGGGTTTTTTTAGGTTAGTGTTTACTTCATTTACGATTATTCCTTTCTTAAAATATGAATTGTAAGGGAATAATACTCTAATTTTAGAAGGGATTTTGGTTAACTGTTTTTATAACGGAAAATTTTACTGTTATTTTTTCTTTTTTTTAAGTCAGATTGTTGAACATGCGTCACTTGATGAAGCTTTTTTTCCCTCGAAACACGAGGGTTCACCAAAACCTCGAAAATACGTTTCAGTTAGCACACCCCGTGCTACAGACAGGTTCGTCATTTAGGGGGGGGTCAATTGCCGGGTCAATTGCCCCCCCCCGGCTTTGAAAAGTCAATGTATTTACATATAAGTGATCGTGGTTTTTGCTGTTTTCCGATGAAATTGAATTGTGTTTTCACCCTTTGCCCCCCCCCCCCTGGAAAAACTTGAAATGACGTCCCTGGCTACAGAA
This sequence comes from Uloborus plumipes, assembly GCA_038373865.1. NCBI lineage: Eukaryota > Metazoa > Arthropoda > Arachnida > Araneae > Uloboridae > Uloborus > Uloborus plumipes. The sequence continues at coordinate 28,297 of JAXGGA010013080.1, forward strand.
TAATTTTGTGTGAAATTTCATGAAAATAGAGTGAACCGTCTTAGCCCTACACGCGTCTCAGACATGCGTATATCCAGACACATTTTCGCCTTAATTATTAGTAGAGTTATTAATAGTTATTTCAAATAATAAACGCTAGTTATTTACGTGTACAATACAGCTTCTAAGAGATGATATATTGAACGAAGAACAATAACTTAACATTACTTTTTATTACTTAACATTACTTCTATGCTTGCGAGCAATAATTACCAGCATAGAAAAGTTACTAATTAAAAAAGTTACAATTTTTAATCTTAACATTTGTGCTCAGGTCAAGGAATAAATAATGACTATTTTTATCAATACCTAAATTTAAAATAAATTGCACATTAATGCTTCAGTCTAATATTATTTCCTCGTGTTTATTCCTTAAAAACACCAAGCAAGATATCCATACATTGGTTTAATCATTTTTCAGTAATACATTACACGCTTTGGAAAAGGTACGTTTCTGCTTTTTTAATATGAATAGGTCTTATAGTATCCGAATGTAAATATCAATGAATAATTGATACAAGGAGATAATCTCAAAATAAGCAAAATTGCGAATAAAGAGTACTTTTGACCTTTAAATAGCTGCTTCAGCAAGATCAAGAGACTGATTACCTCTCCTGAGGTTAAATATTTTGCTCAATAAACAAAGGATATTATGCTTCAGTGCTAATACCTTTTTGATTAGAAATTCCCTGATCCAAGACGATAGTTTTTAATTCAGATTGTTCCCGAAGATTTTAATTACTCTTTCTAAAAGTATGTAAATTTCAAAGCGTACGGTCGATAAAGACATTCAACCATGTTTAAGTTTAGCAGTAAAGCTGGATTACTGCATTAGAATTGATAGTTATTTGAACTATACTTTAAAGCCTATTATTTGACTCGAGTTCTAACATGTTACGCATGAGGTATTTTATTGTATGCATGTATGTGTGTGTATGTGTGTGTTTGTTTGTGATTGTATGTGCGTAAAGGTATAGGTGTTTCAGCTTTCTCGAACATGTTGGGCTTATTAGCAATGTTAGACATCGTGCACCACATTATGCACCACATACTATTATCATGGCTTAGGATATAGGATTTTTTTTTTTAGTATCGTATTGCACATGGCAATATTTCTAACGTTTATGGAATTTATATTAAAGTGTTTCTCAATTTTTTGATTTAATAATTTTCAATAACTACTTATATCAGTTTTTCTGTCCTTTAAATCGGTTCACATCTCTTTAAAAAATACATATGTAGTAAGTTTTTAATGGATATTAAACTCAGAAAAATTATAGTTTTTAATTTTCATAAAAAAAGTAATTAGGTTTCTCAAACTATTTCTGTGTTTTTCAGCTAACATTTTCAGCTTAATCATGTGAAGGTCTTTACGAAAAAAATTATAACTGCTTGTCTTTTTTTTTTCTTTTGCTGCGTTAAAATGTTAAATGTGTTACTTCTATTAAACTAAAGAAAACAATTACCGCACTATATATTTCAAGGCCACATCGGAGAAGGGTCTTTCTGCAAAACAAACTTTATGCTGCTTAATGCACAACAATTAAGTCGATACGATCAATCCATACTTTAGAACACATATTTTTTACAACGTTTTTACGTAAATCTAAGGTAAGTTATTTAACTTATTGTGTGACTCCTGTAACACATTCCGAACACAAAAGATGTTGTAGCGCATTGTTCTTAGGATCAGACGAACTACGGTTGTGTCGAACTGGCTTTAGTGACCCTTGGAGCTCATCTTAAAGAGCCTATTACCTACGAACTATAAATAAAAGAGACAATGACATAGTATTAAAACACACATACTAAATTTTGTGTTACACCACCCATAAACTGTGAAGGGACTGTAGAAGAAAATAGACTCGGATTTTGGAATAAAAGACTTTGGAATGTACACTTACGCTAAATATTCTTTGGTAAGAGTAATTATAAATAAGGGTACATATACGTGTTTTGAATTTTAGTACAGTCGAGTCCATGTATTAGAATATCGATTAAAATAATACCCGGCTTAACAGCTTGCCTGATTATCCCGAGTTATCTCGGCCTCGTATGAGTTGCAGGTAATTATTATCCCGAGAAAACTCGGGTGAAGCTAATTGGTTTTACACCTATAAAATATTAAAAACTCAACTTAAAACCTACATATTTTGTTTGTTTCATTTCTTTGTTTTTTAAAATCAAATAAAAAATGATTATTTTTTTGCAATTTTTTTCAAAAAAATACGTAAGAGAAGCTGTTAATATAATATATTTTCAGTGCACCAAACCGTTGTAAAGTATTTTTTTGATCCCGGATAATAGCATACCCCGCTTATTAGATTTTTTGTGGCAAAATTTCTATTCCATTAAGCGGACTCGGCTGTAACGTGAATATCCCTTCACTGCCCTTCCTCAAATAATGGATCGTAAATTATACACTAATGATTTTGACATTTTACCTGCTATTAACTTTCTGAAAACAATTTAAATCATAAAATCTTCCATCACTAATATTAATCTAGATGCTTGGAAAAGTAGTTTTTCGCGTGTTACAACTCAGTAAGTAATATTATACTATGATGATTCTTTGTCACGTCAAAGCATCAAAGTATCTTATAATAGTTCCATGCCATTTTCTTCTAAGTATTTTTGTATAGACAATGAATATTGCCTACGAACTATAAATAAAAGAGACAGTGACATAGTATTAAAACACACATACTAAACTATGTGTTACACCACCCATAAAGGGATTTTGATATGTTTAGTACACAAGCTAATTGTTTGGCTGTGCCCACACATAATTAACAAAAAAAATGCTTAAAAAAAGAAAATTCGTAGGATAAAAATATTTTATTTATATTTAATTATAGTCTGGCCAGCTTAATGGGAATAGCCATTTTGCCACGAAAAAATATTCTAATTATCTGGATATTTTCATTATCCGGGATCAGAATAATACTTTACAACGGTTTGGAACATTGAAAATTGGTACATTGGTACACAGAGAAAAGTAATTCCTATTTAGCAGTAATTGCGTTCCTGGACTGGAAAAAATAAACTTTTTTTTTCATGCTGCAAAGTGAAAAAGTGACATAGAGCCAAGTCCTTTGTTCTAAGGAAATAGTTAAATTTGATTGTAAAAAAATTCTGATTAAGTAAATGAGTCTATAAAAGAAAGACCAATTTAACGATTCAACAATAGAACAATGAAGGAGTAAATATTTATAGCTAATTTATATACAATATAAAATAAATAACTAAATAAAATAATGACTGAATAACTAAGCGAATTATTAAAAAAAAAGACTGTAAGTTATTTCAGTAATACGCAAATAATTCAATAAACAATTCATGATTGTTGTTTTGCACTTACCATAAATGCGTAGTAAATTTGAAAATCGGTAAATGGTGGTAACAAGTGAAAGAGCCTGTATGTTTATTTTGCAGAGAAAACAAAGTAATGTTTAGAACATTACAGTCGTACTAAGTCGTGTTTAGACTCGATAAATTGTACAGATTGCTTGAGACAGTTGAACGGAAAAGTGCTCAATGTATAAAGATAGATACAATGGATGTGGCAAGATTGAAATAAAAATGTATTAAAAACCTCCAGTTAGATGCCAATATTATGTAAAATATATTCCCCTACATTTTCAATTTGCTAGATGTTAGCTTCATTTTAAGTTTTCACTTCGTTGCTTATATTATAATTTGTATTTATTTGCATTAATTTATTCAATTAATACATTGTTTTACTTTCTACAACAAGTTTGGCTATGTTACTTCAAGTGGGGAAAATAAATTTCTGGGCTTAAGCAAATTGTTTGACTGTCATGATCATAGTTTCTTGTGCAAGTACAAAAAATCATAGTGTTTGGCCATGGAATATTTTACACAGCATCTTGAATTATCTTAAGAGAAGCAGGGAGTATTATCTCTAAGTTTCCATAGACATTTTTTTAAAAATACATTTCTGCTTTGGTGGCATTTGGTGGTACCCCGACTAACTGCAATCTGCTTGAAAAATCCTTGAAAATGTAAACATTTAATATGTTCGCCCATTTACTTTAAAGTAGTACTACGGACACTTTTTTTTTCATTTTATATATCCCATCCAGTTTCCAAAATAACAAATTCCTCTTTTAGAAACCAGCCATAATATTTATGATTAATAAAAACATTGATTGAATTTGATAATGGAAAAGTATGTGAATTATACGTACTTGAGAGACCAGTATAAAAACTGCATTTTTGCAATCTTAAAAAATAAAATAAAAGTAAAATAAAGCAATAAATTTAACTTAAATGTTTAAAAAACCTGTAGCGAACATGATCCAATATCAATTGAGTATTTGAAACGTTTCTCATACTTTTTTTTTTTTTAAACACATTATCTGATGCTTTTATATTAGAGTGTATGACACTATTTTTTGTCACTCAGTTAATCAGCATCTACGTATTTTCAGATTTGAAAAAAAAGTCTAATATGTATATATATATATACATATACAGGGTGTCCACTCCAATCGTGGACCAATAGCTAATTTCTAAACCGTTAGAGATAAGCATATAGTTTATTTAGGAAAAAATCTCAAAATTATGAAAGGAATTTTGGGTCTATTCAATGTTTTTCAAAAAATCAAATTTTGAAAGAGTTACGAAATTTAAATTTTTATACAGCCCCCCAGTCCTATCAATCATATTTAGTAAAACATTCTTGACACTGTAACGTTTAAAACTAAAAAAAAATCACTCTTCTACCACAAAAATTGACCGAGTTATGACTTTTTGAAAAATCAAGATTTTGAAGGATTTCGCATACGGTCCCTTAAACGATCTCTCGATGACGTCATGAAACAATGCAAAATCTTGATTTTTCAAAACGTCATAACTCGGTCAATTTTTGTGGTAGAAGAGTGGGTTTTTTTTAGTTTTAAACGTTGCAGTGTCAAGAATGTTTTAGTAAATATGATTGATAGGACTGGGGGGCTGTATAAAAATTTAAATTTCGTAACTGTTTCAAAATTTGATTTTTTGAAAAACATTGAATATACCCAAAATTCCTTTCATAATTTGGAGATTTTTTCCCAAATAAACTATATGCTTATCTCTAACGGTTTAGAAATTAGCTATTGGTCCACGATTGGAGTGGACACCCTGTATAAAGATAAAACTAATGTTCGGAAGTAGTATTCTATTTTATCTGTACGTGGGAAAGAAAGTCAAACTAACGTTCGATTAATTTGACTTTCTTTCATATATTTTTTTATCTTTTCTTGTTTTTGAATTAATAAAAAATATGATCAAAAAGCTATTTCAGTGATACTTCTAAATGTATTTTTAATGATGGTTGACTTTCATCTTAAAAAAAAACTAATAATTTTTTTCGCATGTAAGAATATTAAGTTCTTAATGATGATGAAATAAAAAGTGAAAAGTTTAGAACCATTAATGTCACATGCACTGGAGCAGTAAGTTCATTGTTTAGTCTGGAACTGTGGGAATAAAAATATTAGATTGTTTATAAGTAAACCATTATATTGTGGCCATCTGGTATTACTCTCTTGTATTTGAATTCTATACTTATATTTCTGTGAAACCTTGTATCTTGCGTGTAGTCGGTACTAATATGTTTTGCTGATATCATCGCATTTCAAGTTTAAGTATTACGGCATCCACATTGACGTGATTTATTTTAGTTGTGGTATTTTTATTTTATGTTTAAATCCTTTAAAATTCCGAACGACCCAAAAACTAATCTTTGAAGCCAAGACATTGAGAAGCCAAAAAAGGGGACGACCAAGGATCCTGAGAACCGACTTTGCGGAAGGACGTGGCCCCACTTAGGGATGACGAGCCATTGTAAGTAATATCTCCGATACCTACTTAAAGTCCTATAAATATCAGGCATGGTTTAACGAAGTCCTTGATTCAACTTTGTATTCATCTTGTTCGATACGTAACTCTAAATAGGTTCTTAATTCAAAAGTAAGCGAACGCATTTAAATTCAGTTCATCTTTCACTTTGTTAAGTTAACTGAGCTGACTATAACTCACACGAAAATTAATAAAGATAAACCACTTAGAACTATTGCTGCAAAAATTGAACTATCGTCTGTTTAGTTGTAGTTTAATTGGTATCCCAAATTTCATTTAAATCATCCCATTTTTTATCGTAGTAGCCACGATGAACGGGACAGATGTTTGATTACCGCCCCTCCCTATTCCTCTTGAAATCATTGGTGGCAAAAATGAATCAGAATCTGAACCTCTTGAACACATAAACCACTTTTGCCTGATTTTGACCATTATTTCTTGAGCCATAGCATTTACGCATAACAAAGAAAATGTGCAATTAGAGTAATTGGTACCATAAACAAATCAGTACACACTTGAATCGATCTCACGCAACAGATCTTCAGCATTGATCGGCAAAAAAAAAAAAAACTATGTACTATTTTATGTGTTTTCTGTTTTGGGTATAGAAAGTAAAAATAGGGAGAATTTTACCAACTAAAATCTGTAGGTTTAATCTAATAAGCAATTTACTGTCACGCTCATTAAATTCACCAGTCTCTATCTACCATTACTGTTCTACAGTTCCAACTTTGTACTTTTTTTACTTTAATTTTTATTTTAAATCTCATGATTTTGTATGTATACAATCTGTTCACTCATCTAGTTGCTAAGGTATTCTGAGCAAAGAGTATAAAACTTCAATTGTGTCTAAAAATACCTTGCTAGCGCTATTTACAACCATATTTTAGACTTTTCGCTTCTTCAGAGGATAATTGCAGCTGTTTTGCAGTAATTGCTATTGATTACGCTGAAGTAAATTATTTCTAAACCATTAACTTCAAATACTCTCGCCACAGCAAAATTGTTGACAGAAAAATAATAGTCGATGCGTAAAAAATAAAGGGTCCATTATTCTTTCTGATGCACTTTAATTAATTGTCAAGCAGTTCATTTCGTTTATATCCCTTTGCTTAAGCATTCTCCAATTATGTCTCTCATTCTCGTCGTAGGAAACATTTTCTGCATAATAATTACTTTACTAATTTGTGAATTTACTTTTGTTTAATATGTGCATGGTATTTATTTTTAGATCCTCTAATCTTAAACGCATACTTTCAATTGAAAAATGGCCAAAATAAAATGGTTTTAAGTTATTAAAAGTTTAAATCTAAATTAAAAGTCAAATATCAAGAAACATGTTTTAAAATTTCACTCAGGTCGCATAAATCATATTTATGGCCAATAGCAATTATGTGCATCAAAATAATTCAACTATAAAGAATTTAACATAGTGCGACAATTGTCTTCCAGATGGGAAACGCAGTGTTTTATGACTTATGCAAATTTACACTCGAAAATGTTCGCCTATTTTCATAGGTTATACAGCGGCTCATTTTTTTCTAACTGTGCGAGCTTTTATAATGTGTTTTTTCTGCAAATGAAAGTATTTTCTTATATTTGTCAGTAGGGAAGAAAATGATGCATATATATATTATTTCAAAACTGCAATTTATAGTTGTATTCTGTAAGAGCGATACATACCATACTCAAATTTAGCACGGTTTACAAGAATTTATAAATTCTTGTAAAATCAATGTTCTCAAATATCATCATGAGCTTTGATTGAAATTGTTTTGAACTCTTTGAATAAGTATTTGTCTTGTTTATGAAGATGTTTTTTTTAAATAATTATAGGGTTCTGCGGAGCATACAATAAGTTACATTATATATTTTTCCGAAATTAGTTCTCACTGTAAACTTTTATTTTTTCAACTTTACATCTTATTTTGGCCCTATAGGCAAGGGAAAGTATGTGTCTATGCCCAACGGTTACTGAAAGAGAGGCCATGCAAGTTATACGCAGGTTTATTGAGACATATATTGTAAAAGCTTCCTTTGTGATACACAGATAGTGAATCAAAAATTCGTATAGTTAAAAAAATAATTTGTATTTGCTTAAGAAATGTTAATGCTTGATGTCTTCAGAAAATGTAATTTAACAAATTGCATTTTCATTTCATTCAAGACTATTTGATATTTTAGGTAGGCGTATACAATCTAATTCGTTCCCCTGAAACCACTGCACCGGAAACAGTTCCCAAGGCTCGCATCCAGTTATTGCGTTT
>JAXGGA010013081.1:0-36449 GCA_038373865.1 Uloborus plumipes
TCTTTCTCCAGAAAAGAATATTGCAAGTCATCTTTTTTCTCCCCCGTTTTTTTTTGCGGAGTTGCTAAGATGGAAGGTGTTGGTGTTGTGTGCGCTCTCTCCCCCCTCGGAAAGCTAAGATGCGTTTGGAAGAGGCGTAAGAAAAAATTCCGGCGATAATATATAAAAATAATCTGTACATCATGGATATCGAATTATGAAATTAATCAAGAAAATTAAATTTATCCTTGCATTTTAGAAGTTTTTCGGATGAATATCGATCATCAAATTCGAACTTTGGTTCCATCTATCAATAGGCCTAATCTAGGCCATGCTGATTAGTATTTTGGAGTCTTCATAGGTCATGCTGGCCTGATGAACTTTAACAAGTACCTCATTCGGGAAAAATGGACTATCATCAATATCCCGAACTTTTGGTCGGAACCTTGCAACCGTGCAAAGTCTTAGAATCTTCGTAAGCCATGCTGGCGTGAAGATGCATGACTCTCGATCCAAATGACAACTGTGTAATGTACTTTATTGATAGAATGATAATCAACCGAATTCTGTGGTGTGTGTGAAAATGTAATCGTCGTCGAAAATGTATCAATAAACAAGTACGGTAAGTCAAAAACTTTGTTTCATCATTATTGGTTTTATTCATGCATCACCCTTAACATGTTTTTACACAACGCACAATGTTTAAATGTTTTCATTCATTCCTTTTTCTTTTCAATACCGCAACACCTACCTCTTTTGAAACCTACAAAGTTAATAATATTCTAACCGCTGCTCCTGCTCTCTGAAGATTAGGCAGCACATTACCCATGTTTGTTCTTTTTATCTGTTTAAATTGTTTCGTAAATTTTAAAATGTTTGCTAAAATTTCAATTTGTTCTTTTGTTGTTTTTTCCAATTTACGCATCTTTCGACACTTAAGGGACAATTTCTCAACTTCCATATATTATTTGCTATTGATATTAAGCTGCTATTGAGCGCTTATTAATTCGCAAAGAAATTTTAATAATTTTCCATCTTGCATATATATATATATATATATATATTTGTGTGTGTATGTATGTATATATAAGTGTAAGCGTCTAGGTATAAGCCTATAACGTATAAGCGGGGAAGCGAGAAAATGAAGAACGGAGAATTAAGAAACGAAAAAATGAGGAACGGAAAAATGATGAACTGGCATTTCTCAAAATCACGGAAATATAATTAACGAAACGGAAACACTCCGGCAACTCAGCTGCCGTATATTTTTTCGTTATTTTCAGAACATTTTTTTAACAGTGTACTGGTAGTTAATGTAAAATTAGCACATAAGCGAGAGACCGCAGCAAATGGTGCGGCTAAACTCATAAATTGATGGCAAAGCTTGGGTATAAAGCAATAATTTACAGCATCATTTTCTTTTAATCCCTTATGCCCTGACGGTACTCAGAAGTACCGCTCTCAATAATTTAGTACTATCCAATAAGGCTGGAATCCTGGTAGCACTTGAAAGTACCACAGGGTCATTCCATGTCAAGTGATCCAACGTTTTTTACCTTACATTTTTGTATTTCTTTCAAATTTGGCTCATCAATTGTACCCCTTGAGGTAATCAAAAGTCTCAGTTTTTAGATTTTTATCTCTATTATTTCTTCATTTATGAGACGTTGAACTTTGGAAAAACCCTCGTTTTTCCATGGATAAGGGAACGTAAAAGGGACCATAACTCGGCACCAAATATAGATAGAACAATTTGGTAAATGGCATTTTAAAGTACGTTAGTTGCTGCTTAATCTGATATGCAACATGACTAATTTAATAAAAATTTTCTTTTTCAAAAAATGAAATTTAAATTTCAAATTTAAATTTCTCGAAAAACATATAATTAATTTTTTTCAAAAAAATTTCGAAAATTCTTGTATATTTTATCTATGTTTGTACCAATTTTTAGATTGGGATCTCAATGGGATCATATTTTTTTGAATTTTTGAATAAAACTGTATAGGAAAAAAATGATATTTTTTCGATTGTATTTATATAAATACTAAGTTATCTTGCTTGTGATGGTCTAAAAAGTAGTAAACAAGCATGAATATGCTTAAAGTGAGCTGGCATGAGATTATAGAATTGTCAGGTTCACCCCCTCACCCCTTCCTCTCCCGCACAACTACTCTTTTTTAATTCAAAACTGTTCAAAATGTTGAAAAAAACTCTTTGATACAAAATGAATAGTAAACTTATTTAAAGTTGGTAAATGGGTTTCCTTATAACTAGACGAAGTATCCCCTCCTCCACCCAAATATACCATTAACGCTGTACTATTATGACATCTAACCTGGGGATTGAATTGACTATTATTTTTACTCTAGGTAAGTGAGCTAGCATTAACTTGTAAATTGGTCAGCTCCCCCTCCCTTCCTTCCCGATCCAACCATTTTCCCCCCAAACTGTTTCAAATGCTAAAAAAAAAAACTTTTTGATACAAAATGAATAGTAAACTTATTTAAAGTTGGTAAATGGGTTTCCTTATAACAAGGCAAAGTAAAACCCTTCCCCCACACAAATATACCATTAACGCTACACTAATATGACGTCTCACCTGGGGATTGATTTGAGGATTATTTTCCCCCTAGGTATATATTGTTTTTCACAGACGAAGTGTTTCTTTTTTCAATCCGACCTTCACAAAGTGTACTTCCATTCAATATCTGAATTTAAACTTATGATTCATTTCATCCCCTCCCCCAGCACCAATCTTCAATTTTGGAGGAAGAAAAGAAACGGTTCGCCCCAAGATCATAGCAAACAGCAAAATAGCACTGTTTCCCCTTGTTCTCATAATGTTTTCCCATTATTTTCACACAAAACTGAAAAGAAATCAAAGTATCAGGTTATATGTCAGTCCCCATCACTGCCTTTCCTTTCTCTTATTGGACAAAGCTCATGAGCTAATAGGAAAGAGTAACAAACAGAACAAACTGAAACACTACCAGACATCAGTAGAGACTAAGTCTTTGAAATGGGGTTAGGCGGGATGATAAAAAAATAAAAGTTTGGAGCGGGAAGGTAGGAAAAGGGGAGGAGCAATCTGTACAGAAGTTAAACAACATGAGAGGTTATGATCAAAAAAGCAGTGTTTGTTTAATATATGTATATAGATATATATATCTTGCTGCATTACTTTCCTTTACAACAAAATGAAAAAGAACACAAACAATTAGAAAAATTAAATAACAGCTGCACACTAGATAATGTGGGAAGATAGTTATGGGGACACAGACATATGATCTGATATTTTGATTTATTTTCAGTTTTGTGCGAAAAGAATAGAAAAAACGATGAGAACAAGGAGAAACAGTGCTATTTTGCTGTTTGCTATGATCTTGGGGCGACCCATTTATTTCCTCCCTTCAAAATTGAAGATTGGTGCTGGGGTAGGAGATGAAATGAATCACAAAGTTAAATTTCAGATATTGAATGGAAGTACACTTTGAAGTTCGGATCGAAAAAAAAAAAACACTTCGTCTGAAAAACAATATATATACCTAGGGTGAAAATAATCCTCAATTCAATCCCGAGGTTGGACGTCATATTAGTATAGTGTGAATGGTATATTTGGGTGGGGAGGGGGATACTTCGTCTAGTTATAAGGGAACCCATTTACCAACTTTAAATAAGTTTAATATTCATTTTGTATCAAAGAGTTTTTTTAAAAAACATTTTGAACAGTTTTGAAACAAAAGAGTGGTTGAGCAGGGGAGGGAAGGGGGGGGGGATGAACCTGACAAATCTATAAGCTCATGCCAACTCCCTTTAAACATATTCATGTTTATTTACTACTGTTTAGACCATCACAAGGCCAGACAACTTAGTATTTAAATACACTGAAGTGACAAAAGTCATGGGATACCTCTTAATATCGTGTCGGCCCTCCTTTTGACCGGCGAAGTGCAACAACTCGACGTGGCATGGACTCAACAAGTCGTTGGAAGTCTTCTGCAGGAATATTGAGCCATGCTGTCTCGATAGACGTCCATAATTGTGAAAGCGTTGATGGGGCAGGATTTTGGGCACGAACAGACCTCTCGATGGTGTCCCATAAATGCTCAATGGGATTCATGTCGGGCGATCTAGGTGGCCAAATCATTCGTTGGAATTGTCCAGAATTTTCTTCAAACCAATTGCGAACAGTTGTGGCCCGGTGACATGGCGCATTGTCATCCATAAAAATCCCATCGTTGTTTGGGTACATGAAGTCCATGAATGGCTGCAAGTGATCTCCAAGTAGCTGCACATAAGCATTTCCAGTCAATGTTCGGTCCAGTCGCACTAGAGGACCAAGTCCATGCCATGAAAAAACAGCCCACACCATTACGGAGCCACCACCAGCTTGAACAGTGCCTTGCTGACAGTTTGGGTCCATGGCTTCGTGGGGTCTGCGCCACACTCGAACCCTACCATCGGCTCTTACCAGCTGAAATCGTGACTCATCGGACCAGGCCACGGTTTTCCATTCATCTAGGGACCAACCGATATGCTCACGTGCCCACGAGAGTCGCTGCAAGCGATGTCGTTCTGTCAGTAAAGGCACTCGAGTCGGTCTTCTGCTGGAATAGCCCAAGAAATCCAAATTTCTCCGCACAGTTCTAGCAGACACGTCCATTGTACGTCCCACATTGATTTCTACGGTGATTTGACGCAGTGTTGCTTGTCTGTTAGAATTTACGACTCTTTGCAGACGTCGCCGGTCTCGATCTTTAAGTGCAGGCGGTCGACCACTGCGCTGTCCATGGTGGGATGTTATGCCTGAAATTTCATACTCTCGGCACACTCTTGACACAGTGGATCTGGGAATGTTGAATTCTCTAACGATTTCCGAAATGGCATGACCCATGCGTCTAGCTCCAACTAACATTCCGCGTTCAAAGTCTGTTAATTCACGTCGTGCGGTCATCATCTCGTTAAAACCTCTTCACATGAATAACTTGAACAGAAATGAAAGCTCTGTAAAAGCACTGCGCATTTATACCTGTTCTATGCGATGCTACTGCCATCTGAAAATTTGCATATTGCTATCCCATGACTTTTGTCACTTCAGTGTAAATAGAATCTAAAAATATCATTTTTTTCCTATACAGTTTTATTCAAAAATTCAAAAAAATATGATCCCATTGCGATCCCAATCTAAAAATTGGTACAAACATAGATAAAATACACAAGAATTTTTGAAAATTTTTTGAAAAAAATTCATTATATGTTTTTTGAGAAATTTAAATTTGAAATTTAAATTTCATTTTTTGAAAAAGAAAATTTTTATCAAATTAGTCATGTTGCATATCAGATTAAGCGGCAACTAACGTACTTTAAAATGCCATTTACCAAATTGTTCTATCTATATTTGGTGCCGAGTTATGGTCCCTTTTATCTTCTCTTATCCATGGAAAAACGAGGGATTTTCCAAAGTTCAAAGTCTCATAAATGAAAAAATAATAGAGATAAAAATCTAAAAATTGAGACTTATAATTACCTCAAGGGGTACAATTGATGAGCCAAATTTGAAAGAAATACAAAAATTTAAGGTAAAATTTTTCTCAGATTTTGGATCACTTGACGTGGAATGACCCCACATTCCTTGTACTTTGCTGAGAGGTTGACAGTGGATGTCAGCCAATAAGATTAAAGGGGAGGAGTTCAATCTCTGCTATCTAAAAGTGGCAACGAATTCTCACTGCCGCCAGAGGACACTACTTACCAATCCCTCCCTATTTCCCAAAGGAATCAATGTAAATGATTCTGCATCTGTCATTTTTTTAAATGCTGCTATGGGAAAGAAAATATTTTTTTCTTCAACTGGATTTTGGTGTAAATCTTCGACTGACATTATGAATTAAATATGATTTTCATCCCACGAAAATAGGTGCCGTATTCTTTGAGAAATAGGTTTAATCGAATGCACTTACCAACTTGCCAAATCTGACAGAATCTGTCATTTTTTAAGGACTGCTGTTGGGAAGAATTTTTTTTTTCAATTGGAATTTGGTGTAAACCATCGATTAACATTATGGACTAAATATATTTAAACTAATAATTATTTTGTCTACTAAATATGTTTAATTAATAACAAAATTAAGTACTGACATAATTAATTTTTTGCCACATGCTTAATTTATCAACAATTTTGAGAACTGATTCTCAGCAAAAATAACATCGTACAATGCAAAGAAAATGTCGCATACAGTCGCATTTATTTCAGATTTGGCAAGTTGTTAGGTGCGGTCGATTAAACATCTTTCTTAATTCGTATTCGGTCGATTAAACATCTTTCGTATTTTTTAAGAAAGATGTTTAATCGACCGCACCTAACAACTTGCCAAATCTGAAATAAATGCGACTGTATGCGACATTTTCTTTGCATTGTACGATGTTATTTTTGCTGAGAATCAGTTCTCAAAATTGTTGATAAATTAAGCATGTGGCAAAAAATTAATTATGTCAGTACTTAATTTTGTTATTAATTAAACATATTTAGTAGACAAAATAATTATTAGTTTAAATATATTTAGTCCATAATGTCAATCGATGGTTTACATCAAATTCCATATTGAAAAAAAAATATTCTTTCCAAAAGTCTTTAAAAAATGACAGACTCTGTTAGATTCGGCAAATTGGTAAGTGCATTCAATTAAACCTATTTCTCAAAGAATACGGCACCTATTTTCGTGGGATGAAAATCATATTTAATTCATAATGTCAATCGAAAATTTACACCAAAATCCAGTCGAAAAAAAAATATTTTCTTTCCCATAGCAGCATTTAAAAAGATGACAGATGCAGGATCATTTACATTGATTCTTTTAGGAAATAGGGAGGGATTGGTAAGTAGTGTTCTCTGGCGGCGCACAGTGTTTCGATTAATGTTAGCTAGCTGGACAAAATTATTTTTCGTCATTTTTACATATTTATGGATTAGTGTTCAAATTTGTTCCGTGTTCTTCCTACAGTAGTAGAACCTTAAAATGATGTGGAAAATTGCGGCAGAGCATTCAACTTCGAATTTTATGTCTTTGTCCAGCCAGTTTGCATTAGTTGCCAAAAAACGCTGTTTTGATTTTCCCGCAGAGACCCACTTTTCAGAATTTTTTTAGGCATAGTTAGCAAACTTTTTCCTGATTTTCTTTTCAGAGTCCTATGTAAGGTTTTCAAAATTAAATTTGGAAGAAAGGATTTCGAAGAGAATATAGTTTTTTTCTCTTTTGGGGGCTTCAACCATTCTTCAAAGAAATCCCTCCTCGAAAGAAAGTACTCTAAAAAAAAAATGTTGTACTCGAGTGTGCTGCCTATAATACGTCTTATTAATTATGGGAAAGGTGCAGCTATTATATACAGAAAATTTAGCCCGGGGACAAACGGGGACAAGTGTTTACCATCACGTGAAAGTTTCGAAACAAGCAAAAATATTTTGTTCATCTTAAAATGTTTTTTTTTAATATTACTTAATTATCATATACACTAATTTAATTAGGCAAAACTTGCACTTACCAGTTTTAATAACACCCATCTTGCACAATTAAATCATAAAAAAATCGGAAAGCTTTAATTTTATGTGCTTAAAATTATGTCTGAAACTCAACTGATTTATTCTAAAACAAAGAGATACGTAACTTCAACCCTTAATACTCACCTGGCGGAAGTGAGTTAAACATAAACAAATAATGAAGTATCATGTTTTGGTATATTGTAGACATTATCCCAATGTCGAATTTTAGAATTCCGAACTTGACTTTTGTCCACCTAGCTTACACTAATCGAAACACTGTGCGGCGGTGAGAATTAGTTGTCACTTTCAAACTAGAGCATCCGTAGAACATTTCTCTCCTTCTTTCTACTCCGTGATGTCAGCAATACGAAACAGATTTCCTAGTGATAAGTACCGGTTCTAAGGCATAAGCCCTACTAGTGATTGTCAGCATTTTTATGCTTTTATATATGTTATGGGCAATTCCATGCAAGTGTGGAAAAGCGTTGAAAAATTAAACTCGAGCAATGTAACTGTTCTGCATATTTTTGGGTTTAGAAATGTTAGAAGTTTCTCATTTATGACAATTTTTTGTTAGGAATTTAGTTTTTTAGTTTCGGAAATACTTTGAAGTTGGTATTAGAGTATTTTATTTTTATTGAAGCAAATGGTTAAATTTTCAACATTGATAAGTTTCAATTTTTTCCATTAGATAAATGTAACAAAGGAAGATAATAGTTTATTACACTTTAAATTAATATTGTGAACTGATGAAACAAGTGTTTTCAAGTTAATTAAGTGATTTATGTCAATTGTGTCAATTCCTTTAGGAAATAGGGAGGGATTGGTAAGTACTGTTCTCCAAAAGGCTCTGTTCTATGTAACGTAAGCTACCAAAAACATGTTAAAGTTTTTAAAGCAAATAAAGAAAAGGCAATACAATGTTAACTAGGTTATATTTTCTATCTTATACGTTTGTACTAAGCAAATAACAGTACTTTTCTTTTGAATATTGTTTATTTAATTTTTTGTGCTACAATCAAAACGTGTAACGTATAAGTTACCTTAGTAGAACTTAAATGCTTGTGTTTAGAAATAAAGTAAATTGTGAATAAAACCTATGTGGTTAATAGGAGTAATTTATTAAGAATTATTTTAATTGTACTGTATTTACTAAATTTAAATTTATCATATTTCTTAAAATGCCTCTATTTGTTAATAAGATTACAATACACCTCTATTATAAATTACATGTTTCTTTTTGTCTTTTAAGATATTAATTATCTCTAAACAATATCACTGCATTCAGAATATTTAGGAGGTAATGCACTATGAATTATTCAAAAATGACTTCTGTTTTGATTTAAAGTTATCAAGTATGTTTTGGAAAAAACAAGTATGAAAATATTTTATCTCTTTCAATTGAAATATATTTTATCCTGTATTAAAATGCCATTGAACTCTGCAGAAAAGATGCGCTGTAGAAGGGGCACGAGAAAAGTCATGTGGATGTTACAGATTCATAAATAAAAGTTACTATTGGTGGTATTGAAATATGTTAGAACAAGAAGTTCTGTCAAGAACTAAACGAGCCTACTTTCCCGTACATCGACATCGGCATTCTCGCATCTGATCATTATTCTCTTGATTATCTGAGACTGAAAATTATGTCAAACATACCTTTTTAGCATTTAGAGCTGATTTTGAAAAGCAAAATATGCCCCTCTCATCAGATGAAATAGACACGTAAAAAGTAATTAACGAATAAATAAAATTTTGTCACACCTTTTAAAGAGTGTAACTGTTACAGTTCCTCCGTAGAAAAAATCCTCCATCGTTTTCAAAAAAAAATAATAATAATAATAATAATAATAATTTAAAAAAAATAAATAAATAAAAGTACAAAGATCATCAAAACACTTTTTATCAAAGAAAGAAAAAAAAAAGAAAAAGAAAAAAAAATCGTCCGTTAATAAAATGTCCGGAATTTCACTTTTAATCCGTTGCCAGTTGTTAAATATAAATAAAGAATAAAATGTTCTCGTGAATGAAAAATTTTTGTTACAAAAAAAAATCGTCTGCAAAAAAATAATAATAAATAATAATAATAATAATAAATAAAATAAAACAAATGAATAAATAAACAAAAAATCGTCTGCACGTTCAGTCATTTTTTTTTCTGAGCCTGCATTTCCGCCATGTTCGCGGAGTCGGAATCAGAGTCCTCACAGAAGATAACTTAGAAAAGTACTTTACAAACATTATTTATCAAAACCATTTTCTTACAAAGTTAGTTTGAAGGAAATCCGACTTTAAGTTCAGGATCAACATTCAACTTAAATTCCCCGTAGACGCTAATGTAAATTTTTTTTTCGGAACGGTTCACTATTGAACGAAAAATGGTTTGAATCAAAAAGCGAAATATGGGAATGTATGGGAAAGTCTCTACGAGATCTTTCAAACAAAAAAAAGTTTATTCCATTCGGACGGTTCACTCAAAAGTTATTAGGTGGGGAAAAGTTGCTTAAAAGGTTCAATGTTGAACGAAAAATTGTTCAAATCGGAAATGTAGATACGGGAATGAACTATTCTTGATGAGATATTTCGAACGAAAAAAAGTTTGTTCAAATCGGATTGTTCACTCAAAAGTTAGCATCGCGGGATAGGTTGTTTGAACGGTTCAAAGTTGAACCAAAAATTGTTCAAATTGAAAATTTAAATACGGTAATAAAGTATCCTTGCCGAGATGCTTCGAACAAAAAAAAGTTTGTTTAAATCGGACTGTTCATTCAAAAGTTATTAGGGGTGACAGCTTGTTTGAACGGTTCAATGTTGAACGAAACGTTGTTCAAATCGAAAATGTAGATACGGGAATGAAGTATCCTTGAAAAGATCTTTCGAACAAAAAAAAGTTTGTTCAAATCGGACTGTTCATTCAAAAGTTAGCATCGCGGGACAGGTTGTTTGAACGGTTCAAAGTTGAACCAAAAATTGTTCAAATCGAAAAATCCGATATGGGAATGAGCTGTACTCGCCGAGATCTTTCCAACAAAAAAAGTTTGTCCAAATCGGAATGTTCATTCAAAAGTTATTAGGGGGGGACAGACAGGCCGACCGACAGACCGACAGACCGACCGACCGACGCACAAATTCCCCATCTCAATACCCTACTTTCAAATTTTTAATTTTTCGATATTCATTGTACCTTTTTATTTTTTTAACTTGGCGATATTTTTTTTAACTTGGCGATATTTTTTGGACTTGGCGATATTTTTAGATGCATTAAGCTACTTTTAATACTTTTTTCATCTTTCTTTTATTTTTAACGGGAAAGTAGGCTAAAAAGCAAAATTTATCAAAAATATTTTCTGAAGATCCGCACATTGATAATGAGCATTTAAGAACTAGAAATAAACAAATTGTAGGGTTTCGTTAGAAGAAAAAACAGAGATAAAAGCTGGTGACTGGTGTGTGGTGAAGTAGGAAAATACATTGTATCCTTGAGTTGTGACGATTATTGAAGAAAACGAGTTTAAAGTAAAAGTAATGGTTGCTGTTGGAACCAATTAGAAATGGCAAGAAACGACAGATGAAATTTATTATAAGAGAAAACATGATTCGAAAAATAGAATTACATGAACTTGTTAATACCAGTGGCCAGTATGTATTTAAAAGTTTTATGTTTTGTAATATTTTTGATTTATCATTGAGTTTGGCATTAAATTTCTGTAAATTTAACTCATAATTGTTAATTTTCCGTATTTTGATCTAAACTAAGCTGTAATTTTTATTCATTAATGTTTGTAATAAAGATATGTTTGTAAGTAAATTTTGTAACGTAAGTTACTGTAACGTAAGTTACCCAGTTAAAAATACCCATAAATATCAATTTTTGAAATAAAATTTTAAATTTTATGAAAATAAATTCTTAAGTATTATAAAAAACTGATAAATTATACTTTAAACAAGAAAACAGCTGTAATAGAGCAGACATTTGCCTTAGAGCCAATTTTCATATTATGTGATTCCCTTTTTGTGTAACGTAAGTTACTGCCTTATTTTTGACTGCTAAATATTGTAAAATTTAAGTGCATCGAATATTTTTTGTATTTTAATTTTGCTTTTGACCATGGACGTCATTTCAAGTTTTTCCGGGGGGGGGAGGGGGGGGGCAAAGGGTGAAAACACAATACAATTTCACCAGAAAACAACAAAAACCACGTCCACTTATATGTAAATACATTGATTTCTCAAAGTCCCCCCCCCTGCCCCCCTAAATGACGGGCCTGTTTTTGACTGTCATTTTCATTGAATGCTTTTGTACAAGGATTATATAACAATATTTGTCTTTGCTGAGGTGCTAAATGCATAAGAGTTGGTCGAAATGTAGCGAAAGTTACCGTGGAATGTCCCTTATGATGTATTTTCAATTAGGAAAAACAAATGAAGGGTCAGGGGGAAAAACCACGGTAGTCCACTTTTTGTTGAATTTAAACTGATGCTACCACCTGTTAGAAAAATAAGTGTAATTTCGTTTAGTATATGCAATATTCGTGAAAAAACACTGTAGTCCATGTATTATCGTCATTTTAGAACAAGTATACTGGGCAAGTTTATGAGTTCGTAAAGTTTAAATTTCGTTTTTCTCAAAATGAATCAAATGTGACTACCGTGGTTTTTCCCCCTGACCCTTCAAATGTAAAAATTCTCTTACATATCAATTCAGAGTATAGAGGATTGAATCGGCGAAAAGTAATAATTCACTTTGTGCCCCTTTTTCGAAAAATTGCCGTTAAAAAAATCGCATTTTCGAATGACTTCTGTCAAGCGCGAAAGCTACGCACGCGTGCGTAGCTTTCGCGCACGATGCAGAAATTTCTAAGTACGTTCTCGAAAAGGTATTACTAAAATTTAAGTTTTTTTTTTGAAGCGAAAAATATCTATTCTACAACAAAGTAATGGTAACTAAGTTAAATGCAACTCAAGGGATAGCAGTACCACAGATTTTTTTTTTTTCACATAAAGCTTCAATCGCTTATAAATGAAATATTTCGAAACTATCAAAAACAATTCATAAAAACCGTTTTATATGTAAAAATATTAGAAAAACTTAATATATGTTATTGTTCGACTGATGACAAAGTATCCTTGTAACTACAAAGCACCAAAATAATTCTCAGACCTAAGACATACGGGACTAGATGACCTGAAGAAACTGAGTTGCAATGGAAAGACAATTAAAATATAGACTGCAGTCCTTCAGACAGTAGTTCTAGTGCAGATCTTCGTCACAGACACTTCTTTTAATGTTGTTTTATGTTTTTTATTGATATAACAACAATATTAAAACTTGCGACTCGATTTGACAAACCAAAGTATTTTTGTCCAGCTGAATTGGCAAAATCGATCACTGTGGCACGGGTCAGCTAGTCGATGGTATTCAAAAATTATTTTTTAAAAACATTTTAGAGCAATTTCCAGCTGAATTTTTGTAGTCGGTTCCATCTTTTGTCATGTTATTATTTTGCTACATCGTAAGTATTCTGCCAAGTAGCAGTTTATATATCGTGTTATTTCATCCTCATCTGCAAGATGAGTTTCTTCGCTTGACGACAGAAGTCATTATTTTGTTTTCTCATTTCCTTCATACAATGTTTCGCATATTTTTGTTTTTTGTCAGTAAAACACGATTGTCTCTTGAACGTTTATAGTACGCATCGCTTTCAAGTCATTGTTATTGTGCTAACGAGCGTGCAATGGAGGAAATGCATATACGATGTGAGGAGGGGGTGGCCTTCAGTCAAAAATACTACTTTTATTCACTGAAATTTATAGAATGAGCAAAAGCATAACATGGAGGCAGAAGATACTTTTGTTTTGCACATGTTTTATTTTTTATTGTTTTTCTCTTAAATATCCAATTTTGAAAACCGAACATGATCTCTATGAAGTCACGAGATCGGCCGAGGCTAGCACTTTGACAAGCTGAATATTTAGCTGTGAACCGCAAGGCTTGCTGCTTGTGTTGTCAATAGCAATTTTTTGTTTTTGCGTTCGCATTGTTCCAAACTGTTTAACAGGACAAACAAAAATGAATTAATTTCTTTAAGCTTCTTCTACCAAAAATTAGCATTGAAATGGTCCACTGCTTTTCCCGTTTAGATCAACGTATCTACAGCGCCTTAGCGGATAATGTGAGCCTAAACAGCTTGTTAACTGTACTGTATTTTCGTATAGCTGTGTCATATTGCTTTGCTTTTTAAAGAGGTGTCAGTTACTCAGAACATTCCGTCGTAACAAATGGAAAAAATAATGTTTTCCACCCAATCCCCCTCTCCTTAAGAAATTAAATAAATAAATCAGAGTCACTTTTTGCGTTGATTACATTGAAGTTGAAAAAAAAAAAAAAAAGATTTGGAACCAGGAAATTTTCGAAGACTCGCCAAAGTCGACAATGGTGACGTCAGGTGCAGATGTGTAAAAAACGAAATTGATTCTGCACACAGATTAAAACTATTTTTTACTATATATATTTCAGTCATATTATTTTTAAAATGGTAAACCCTATGTTTTGAAGCATGCTCTTTCAGAAATAAAGATTAGAACTTTTAAAATTTAGAAAACATCCACATTGAATAACTGAATCCCAATACGTCATAACTACCCTACAGTCAGTTAATTGAATTTACGAAATTACTTGAACATTTTTACGCACCGTTTTAATTTTCACCAGCCAGCCAAACACGAGCAGGACAGTTGCTCTATTGTGGCTTCTCTTTGGAATTTAAAACTACGTCCTGTAGTAGAATAGACGATTATCTGGCCCAGTGGCAGAAGCTTGACGACTTTTAATTGGCAATATTTAGAGAAATTCTCGCAAAATGGACTTTGAAATTGCTAGGGAACAGTTACTATTCTTTTCAAGTTATCGGCAGCACTTGATTCTTTAAATTGTACCTCAAATTCGCGTACTTAAGCATATCCCGAGTATATATACACATTTTAAAATTTATCCCTTAAAATTTGTACTTCTTTTGTTTCTTTTCAAAGTGTCATGTGAAAAAATCTATATTCTTACTATTATTGTTGTAGAAAAATGGCATAATGTAAAAAAAAATGTATATTCGGGATGATTTCAAGCTTCAATAGTAGATCAAGATTTCTTGGTTCTTCAAGATAATTTAGTTATTTTAATTCCATGTGTCAAGGCTGTTCATTCTTCAAGGAACACTTTACTAGTTTACTTAATTAAAATTATTTATTTACAATATGTACATTTCATTAAGAATGGCTTCCAAGATTGCTCAGAACAAAAAAAAAAGCGAACAAATTTCAAGCGTTCAGGTTTCAAGAATAAGAATCATAGAATTCCAAACGATTATATATTTTTCGTCGGCTTCTTTCAAATGCTGCCAAACCAAAACTTGAAACAAAAAACTTAACTAAAAATAAAGAAAGATATGCAAATAGAACTAAAAATTAAATATTCAACAGCGCAGCAGAGACAGGCTGGATCCACAACGTGCCTAATAGAAAGCTCATGCCTCAAAATCACGAAAACTAACCGAGTGTTTTCTATCTACTATTAAAACAACGACAAGTATGTATGATTAATGAAAGTATGTTGAGATATGATTTCAAGTAGAGGAAAGGGGGGCACATGTGAACAAAAATGCCATTTTTGTATTTTTCCATTGTTAGTTTGAGATATAAAAGAAACAAGTGCTATACATGATAAATCAAACATTTGTTAATATTTTCATGCAGTTACCTCTCTTCTTCAACAGTGAATTCCAGCCAAAAAATTAAGTCGAAAATATGTTAAACTTTGTTCACATCTGCCCCAATAAGGGGGGAGTTGTAAACACACCTGGGGCACAAGTAAACACGGATAAAAAAAATGGAAATAAAATACACCTAAGCATATTTTTAAGTATACTGCTTATAACACATTAACAAACACTTACAATGAAAATATCTCCCCAAAACAACTCTGTTGTAAAAACATCCCCCGCCAAGAAAACCTTAAACACTCAGCCTTAAAAAGTTATGATATCGAGTTTTCCTGCCAAGTTTGTGCCAAACTACTCCTCGCCTGTATGGATAGTTCGTTTAAATTGTTTTCAGCCCTGCCAGGCGGGAAGTTTACACATCAAGCAACCGCCTCACTTTACAAAACTTCGCGCCTAACAGTACTGAAAACAATTTAAACGAGCTATCCATACAGGCGAGGAGTAGTTTGGCACAAACTTGGCGGGAAAACTCGATATCATAACTTTTTAAGGCTGAGTGTTTAAGGTTTTCTTGGCGGGGGATGTTTTTACAACAGAGTTGTTTTTGGGGAGATATCACATCTTTTTGCAATAATATTACCCCAACAGCACCAAACGTTCGATGGACGTTCAACGACGTCAAAAGACGACTTTTGGACGTTTGAACGTCCATCAGGACATAAATGAACGTCCATCGGACGTTTCGTGCTGTTGTTGTATTACTTTATCAGTTTTTTTTCCCACTTCAACATTTTTCTTGGCAGCGGACATATGGCTTTCTTGGAGGCATGCACTTAGCGCATAAGTTCAAGGCTCTACTTCAGTCGAGAATAAGTTTGAAATCAATCACAATGTACCACCCGAATCGACGCAAAACAAAGCTAGTTGCTAACAATACTACGATTAAAATAAAAGTTAAAAAAAAACCCGACCCGTTACTGCCGATCTCATATTAAAATGAACTAAATTGAAGATCCCTTTTAAAAGCTCTTATGCAATAAACAATCAGTTAAAATCCGTCGACCAACAATGACAACAGTTTCCAATCGCTTGAATGAATGCTCAGACTTAGAAATCGGACAAATTTTAAGCATTAATAACTCCGGCCTGCGATGACCCCGGGGGGGTAAATTTTGGTATACGTCCTCAATGTCTCATCGAGAATATTCATACCAAAAATCAACACTTAAGACCCCCGGAGAGAATAGATACGGAAAATAAACACGAGCGGGGAGGGGGTGGGGGGTCGAAAAAACCCCTATGCCGAGCTTTGGGACAAAATAAATGTGGGTGCAAAAGCAGAGCTCAATCCGAGTTACCGTTTAGTCTGGACCCCTGTCAAACAATTTTTAAAAAGTGCGAAAAATAGCGATTTTTTAACATTTATCACCCCTCCCCCTGAGGGTCCTGGATGTTTTGCTTTAGTATGTGCCGTCAGGGGCAGCTGGAGATTGAGTATACCAAAAATGAACTCTAGGGATCTTTATGGGGCTGAGATACAGAGGGGTGAAAACCCCGGTTTGGTTACTCGCGTAATCAGTCCTTTGGTCGCTCCTATACATTTTTCTTGGCGACGGAAATTTCTTGGCGGCTTGTATTTGGTTTTCTTGGCGGAGCGGGACGCTCCCGCGTCCCGTGATCAAGGTGTTTATTCAACGCATTTAATTGAATTAGTTCAACGACCGTTGTAGCTTTCAAGTTTTACAGAAAAAGAAATAGAAGATGCAGCTCGACATGAGCAACCTACTGAAAGGTGGTGGTAATTTTAGCAGAATATCATCAGAGTGTTTACCATCGATGTATCATCTATTTTTGGAAACATAAAAGTTTCATTCATAGTGAATTTTTGTCTTTTTGGTAGTGAATTCTACGAGGACAAAGTCATTCACAGCTAAATTTTCTGGTGCTAGGTTGACTTCAGCACAAATTTCTTGATAGTTGCGGTCTTCAAAACTAATGTCGGACTCAGCGTCACTTACTGCAACTCTTAACGGTTCCTTTTTCAACTGTTTAGCAAGTTTAACTTTCTTTTCTTTGCAACTCTTTCAGATTTTAATTAAATATTGAGGATTGAAACTTTTAATTATTCAATATTTCTTAATTAGACTATTCAATGTATAAAAAAATCAGCAATTTTTGAAATTGAAATAAATAAATACCATTATGGGGCACAGATGAACTGTTCATATCTGCCCCTACATATAATGTCTTCATATGTGCCCCTTATCTCAACTTAGGCCTAATTTGATAAAAAACTATATTTTTTTCAATTAAAAAAAATAGTGCATGAAAACTTTCCTTTCTAATGTCGCCTTAAGACGAATAAAGTTCAAATCACAAAATGAAAAAAAAAAAAAAAAAAATTGGATGTGTTTTTACTCGGGGAACTGGAACATAAAAGTATATTTGCACCTTCCAAATCATAAGATCTTTGATAACTAAAAAACAAAATGGTTTAGATCTTTGAAATTTCAGGCAGGATATAGTACTTGTATTACCATCTACATAATTTTTTCCGATTTTTCTCTTCAAGTTATTTGGGTAAACTATCGTTTGTTCACTCCCTACATACCGGAACAATCGGAAGGATCAAATGATCTAAAAACCCCACTTAAAACGGATTCATCAGCAAAAATGATTTGTGTGCTCTCAATGCGCATGCTTCTTTATTCTAACTGACCGGCAAGTTGTTCTTTTTTTGTTTAATGCTTGTGGGTGAAACACGGTACACAACATCTCGTCTTTCAACAATCTAACCTAATATTTTATGAATTAAACTAGTATATTTGTAATTGCAGCAGAAATTTTGTGTTTCAAAATGCAAACCTATTGAAAAATTAACCTATAGGGTCAGGTGGGGTAAAATGGGACAAAAAAGAGCACTTTTACCATCCGGCTTGGACAGCAAAAAATATATTAATTCAACCAGTGAATAAACTGCTCAGGATATGCAAATGACTCCTCCTCATGACATTTAAAGTGAAATATCCCGAAAAAAACAAAATATTGATACCGATAAATAAGTTAGAAAATGTGTTGTCAATGACTCATTTTACCCCGTAGCGTGGGGTAAAATGGGTCACTAGTGGGATAAAATGAGTCACGCTTCAAAGGATTTAATTTCACAATTTATTGAACAGTAATTCTGTACTTTTGTTCATTAATGAGAAAACAATTTGCATATAAGCATTTCTAGAAAGTAATATTGTCCTCTTGATTTAGTTCAGGGCCAGGAATGTCTAGCACTGTTTACGATGAATCATAATTCCAAACATCATCTCTCTCCGGAAACAAAAAACTTTTACTGTATTTTTAAACGTCATTGCACGTTATTCTACATTGTGATGAAGACTGACGGCTTGAAAATATACTTTTTGACATTTTCCCAAGAAAACTTTAACTTGCTCCCATTTTCCAACTGTTAAACTTTGCTATGAATACACTTTGATTCAGTTATCAATTTGTTTTTAAGAAAAGATTTAGTTATTATTTATTTAGTTTTGTGTTTGCGTGTCAGTTTAATTGATTTTTTATTTCTTTGGAATTTTTCAGTGTGCAATCTTTCCAATATTGTCGAGCTGGTTGAGATTTCACAAGTTTCTTTTTGCATGTATGTAATTTTCTCTTCTAGCATCTTTTAAAGTTTCTTCTTTAATTTTGATTATTGGTGTATAGGAGAAAATGCGCTTATAATAGAAGTTTAAATGTGCATAAACATAAAACACATGCCTGACTCGACTTGTTCCAATATCGGAGAAACAGCCTCGCTTGTTGTTGAGATCTTAGCTGTTGGAGCCGTTCCTTCAACTGCATTATTTTAATTCAGCCCTGTAGAATGTTTTTCTATGATTTGGTTGCCGAGGTTTCCTTCTTTGGCGAAAATAAGTCACTTTTGCTTAACTTCTTAACAATTTTTCCTGAAGGAAGTTCATCGATTAAAAGGTGTGCTTTTAATTTTGGCTTTTAGATTAAATTTATTTATTTTGCACTAACAGTTTATATATATGTGTATCAAAAGAATGAAAAGCAATATACTGCTTTGTTTAAATTAGAATATACATACATGGCATTAAAACATGAGTTAGTAAGCAAAAAATATAATTAACTCTTTAGTATATGCTAAGCCTAATCGAATGCGAAAAATGACCCATTTTACCCCATGCATGTTCTAATATCCTGAAAATTTCATTTTTGCTGTTTTATCTTCAACATTTTAGGAGGTTATTCCCAAAAATGTGCTGTATGCAGTATGTATTTTCATTTAATTTTCTTTAAATGAAAAGTTTTTATGATGATCACAGGTCAAACGACTTTTAAGAATAACACTTGTATCTGTAACTTTGAAGTGGAAATTGCACTTTATTATACATATAAAATGTTGCCTGGTATCAATAATATATAGAAATGTCAACGCAGAAAGAAAATGTTATTTGCACACTTTTTAATGAATTTTCTAAGGAACCTGACCCATTTTACCCCGTGACCCATTTTCCTCCACCTGACCCTTTAATGCAAAAAAAAAAAAAAAATATGAATTTAACAACATAGCAAAAACACACTGTAAAAAAAAATCCGTAGAATTTACGGTTTTAAACCGGCAGCTGGGGTGGTTGTGCAAAACCGTACAAAGTACGTAATATATCCGTAAATACAACGGTTTTTCCCAATACAAAGACAAATTTTTCCCGTCGAATTAATTGGTTATATCCGTAAATACAACGGTCTTTTACAATACAAAGACAAATTTTTCCCGTCAAATTAATTGGTTATATCCGTAAATACCACGGTATATTACAATACAAGACAAATTTTTCCCGTCAAATTAATTAGTTATATCCGTAAATACAACGGTCTTCTACAATACAAGACAAATTTTTCCCGTCAAATTTATTGGTTATATCTGTCAACACCACGTTTTTTTACAATAAAAGAGCAATATTATTCCGCCAACTAAACTTTTTTTTTTACAGCTGAATTGTTCTGCTTCGTTTGCATTAAACTTTTCACGTGTGCATTTTATCCATCTCTCTCTGATTTTAATTCAAATATTATTTTATGAAAGTTTAAAATAACATTTAAGAACTATATCACTATCTTGTCAAACTCCTTTAAAATGTTTAGGATATTCATTTTATGCACTTAAAAAGTTGGCAATTAGAGGACAGTTTAATTACCAAGCATGAACTGGCAAAAACCGTTATCCAGCACTGTGTTCAAAAGCGGGAGCACGTGGAGCAGAAATTTATAAGAAGAATCCATTTTTTTTAAACTGAATGAAACTAAATTTTACCGAATGACAAAATGCAAGCACACACACAAATTTCTGCATGTAAGGTGTTGTCTAAAATGATGGCACGCTTTGAGGCATTGAGGGAGAGGGGAGTTGGTGAAATTATGACAGTTGGTGACGAGGAGGAGGGAGTGAGTTACGAGAAGTGTGACAGGGCATCTTTTTTACAGCAAGAAGTTCATGAAAAATATCGTTACATGTAACAAGAGGAGGGAAGGGGGTGAGGTGAAGTGGGACTAGGGATGTACCGATAAGCAAATTGGCCGATTACCGATTAATCGGCAGTTGATAATCGGCCGATTAATCGGCTGAGCCGATTAAAGATGAGGATGATTGTTTTCAATTTTACCATCACTGTTTTTTCTCTCTTATACAATTCGAAGTTGGAAATAATAAGTAATTTATTTCCGAGAGAAGATTTTATTCCATTTTCCTAGTTTTCACAAAATAATTTCAAAATTTTATCAAATATCTTAGAACCAATTTTCATATTATTGTCAATTATAGTATTGACACATTGTTAGAGTTGTTTTAATTGGACATAAAAATTCAAGGAAAAGGGGGAGTTGGAGTCTGTGGTGAGCACTCCAATTTAGGAGTACTTTTAATTCATACTTTTTAATAATTAGTAGCCTTCAATTCAATACTTTTATTCTTTGAAATTTAGAGGTTAACTAAAAGCACTGTGCTGAGAGAAAAATATCGCCACATGAAAAATATTGCAACATTGTCTATTATATTTATTCAAAGTAGGATAATTAATTTAAAAAAAACTTTATATCAACTGTTAGGATTATTATTACTGTTAATAAAATTGTTCATCATAGTTTCTTAGTAAAGGTATAATTTAAAGAATAATATTTGAAAAATAATTTTTCCGCCGATTAATCGGCCTCGATTTTGCCGATTAATAATAATCGGCAAAATGGCCGATTAATCGGTGCATCCCTAAGTGGGACATTTTGTGACAAATAGTGATCATCATTTCTGTACCTCAGAACCAGACTATAACGTAAGTCCATTTACGTAACTTTTCAGCAGAAGGCGAAAACGATTGTCGGTTGCATGCTAAGGCTGGGGATTCGCGCTCTCTTAAGGCTGCTAAATAATTGTGAAGGAATTTGTTTTATAGAATAACGTTCTCATGGGTCGATGCGGAGTGAGTTTCTATATACAATACAGTAATAAAGTGAAAATCGTCATTTTTGGACTTACGTCGTTCTGGTTCGGACGTACAGATTTATGGATACCCTTAGTAAGATTACATACGAGCTTGCTTCGGTAAATTAGTTGCACAGCAGTGGTGAATACGAGAGTAAGACTATACTAAAATGCAACTTAACTTGGCAGTGACGTCACTACGGGTGGAGCCAATAAGAGCTCACCAGCAGTCAGCGATCTCCTCTAATTCGCCAAATAGGCTGTGACGTTTTATCTAGCTCGTTTTTCATAGGCTAACGTCACGCAAACGTCACGATGTTTTTGCCAAGAAAGATTGCATTGTAGTATAGCGTTTTGTTTCTTACCTTTGTGGGAAAAATTAATCAATTCGAAAACGAAACTTTTGGTGCACAGTTAGAGATACCAAGTAACTGTTACGATATTAATATTGTGTGTATAAAAAATATACACAGAAAAATAAATAACAATGCGGGTATATCTGCGTTTCTGAAGATTTCAATAAAATGTATTCATTACAAAAATTAGTTCAGATGCTTTTAAATCATTAAAATACGCCGATTTTTCTAAAAGTTTCAGGGGAAATTACACAATGCAATTAAGTATGTGTTAAGCATCCGAGTACTGATATTGTTTTAGGTAAGTGTACAAATGTAGTGTGTATGTGTGTGCAAATATAATGTGTACATAGCGTCCCTACTAGCCCTCCCCCCCTTTTTTATTTTCTATACAATAAGTATAGCTTGGATTTCCATGCAAATATTTCTCTTAATTAGAAAAAACATTCCAACAATATAAATTTCAGACATTGTTGACAACGTAAGGGATGCTATTTCATTGTTGCAACAATGCCGTTACTCTACAACAGAGAGAAAGAAACTGAAAAAATTCACTTTGAAGCCGATGAGATAGCTTATTGCTGGAATTCGAGCTTCGCTCGTAAAAAACTTTGGGAAATTTTCAGAATTTGTATGAAAAGTAAGTAAAAATGTATTTTAAGTCCTTATCTACTGTTAGAGTTGTTCGATTGAGAAATATTTTAGCACAAATTGAATTTTTCCTACAATAGTAATGGTTCCACCATATTTGGCGATATTTTTGGCGTGTAAAGTCAGAGGTAAAGATTTGGCTAGCAAACTAGAACAGGCAAATAACGATTGACTTTTACAGCATAGTTTTCGAAGTAACAATTTAACAAAATCTATATATGCAAAAGAATCATAATTTTTTATGTGCCCCTTATTTCAAGCAGTTAAAAATGTCCAACAGTGGTACATAGGTGCTTGGCAACCTGTTAATCCTTAAACACGTAGCCAAGTTTTTTAATTAACCGAAGTAAAAATTGAAAATTTTCGTTTTCACCATTTTTGTTTTAGTTTAAAAAGGTTTTGATTTTAAAACAAAAAATACCTTTCGTTGATTTTTTAAGATTTAGTAAATTTGTTGTTTAAGGAAAAACTAAACTTTTTTTTGGACTATAGTGTTTTTAATGCAAATTTCTGTTGGCGCATAAGGTAGCGTAGCAAGGTGGGGGCTTTACAATGCGTAGGTTGATGTAGGAAACCCGTATATATATATATATATATATATATTATAAATGTGTATATGTATTGTATTTATTGCATTTGATAACCCAAACGAAAAAGTCATAAAAGCTGATTTTATAAATAAGAGAATGCTTGCATTGTTTTTTTTAGATGGGTTGCTTCCCGAAAATCTGCTCCAGACTAAAAAAGATATTTAAGAGAAAAGAAAAAACTCTTGATACAGACCATGACGAGAATGAAGAGCCCCAAAAAGTAAGTAACGCAAGCACAATCATAATTTGCAAGCTTAAAATATCGTATTGGAAGAAACAAGGTTTAAATCTCCTAAACATTATTTTTTCAAACCTACCTCTAAGCTCTTTATTATTGTTTTATTTATTTTTTTTTTTGCTTACTTTTTGATGAAAATGAACAACACCTATTAAATACCGCTTGATTCAAAATTGTTTAAAGCAAATGAGTTTTACACTATCCTTAGATATTGGTATTACTAAATAATTGTAGTTAAACCTTCTTAAGTTAGCTTTTTAAAAGTAGATAAAGCATGGAAGAGGATTAAGATCATGTACTTCGCATTAAGACTTAGTTCAAAATATCACTTGAAAAAAAAAAGTTTATATTGATGACGAACGGAAGTGGTTGAGTAATTATTACATTTTAAACTCTGTATTTACTAGTAGGATCTACTCTCGGCTCAGTCCATGCGAAATGACCTTCGATATGATGTAAAATCCATAGATATAGTATTAACTACATACACAACGTGGAACCGGTTCCATGGGCAACCATGGAGGTAAGATTAGACGGGCATGTTTCTGAAAAGCGCATGCGTACAAACAACTTTTGCCGTGCGATCATTTCTGCATACGCTGGAGATTATGGTCATCGAATTCCACGCTTTTGCCTGTTTTCTTTAAGATTCTCACTTTCTTTTTCGCTACCCCGACGTGGTT
Source organism: Uloborus plumipes (assembly GCA_038373865.1). Classification (NCBI taxonomy): domain Eukaryota; kingdom Metazoa; phylum Arthropoda; class Arachnida; order Araneae; family Uloboridae; genus Uloborus; species Uloborus plumipes. The sequence goes on from JAXGGA010013081.1 coordinate 24,237, forward strand.
GTGAATCTAGTTACATTATATCTGTGGTAAATAAAGCGGCCTGAACATGTTATTCGCGGAAATGATATGAATGAATATGTATGACGCATACTCAGTTATTTCAGTGAAAATATCTGGCAGTCAAAAAGCGCCATCTTAAAACATGTTGTATTAATGTCAAAATGCTTTCCAATTGTTTCCAGGTATGTTGTTTAAAGAGGGTCTACTTAAATTTGAAAATGAAGTTCAAAAGAAAAAATAAAACTGAATGTGTGGAAGAAGAAAGACAGCCCACCATTGCTGATGACAATGCTCCACATTTGTCAAGCGTGGAGCCCATGGACTTCGATTTCATCTACATATGTAGAGATACAATGGCGAAAAAAATAGAAGCCAGCCAGTCGGCCCCTGACGTAAGTAAAGCCAACAATCATAATTTGCAATCTAAAACACTTTGCGGGCAATAAACTTTTATTTCTAATAGTTTCCTTTCAAATTGATATTTAAATTCTGCACAATTATACAGGTAGTATAAATCGTTATTTTAAGCTTTGAATTTTTGTGATTTATAAAGTTTCTAGATTTAAAACATAGAAATTGTTTTGTCAAAATTCAGTGTCCTTCTTTACTCAATTCGCAAAAAGAAGAAAAAAAAATAATGGTAATTTCTAATATTTGATCATCCCTTTTTTAATTTCATCTCATGAGGATCAGATATGAATTTGTATTAACTGAAAGTATGTTTGCTGAAATGTAAATAAACTATTTAAGTACAAATACTGGTGACACTTTACAATATTCACTCTTTTACGTATTTATTTGCTGATAAATAAAATGAAAAATCTGCATTTTTTTGTCTCATAAAACACAATTTCCAGGTAATACTTTCCAAAAAAATTAAATGACCCATGTAATTAGGGAGCAAAAAGGGGGGGGTAGGGGAGGCAAAAAGGTTTTTTGATCATCCCTCATTGTACATAGCGTGTAGCAAAATGTATTTTTAGGTCATTAGTTTACTTACTGTGTCCAAATATTTACTAACTTTCGTGAAAGTAACACTTATATCCAAGAAGATGCGAAAATTTCTTTCAAAAAAATCAAAAAACCATAACAGCATGTATCAGAAATATTATGCCTGAATTTGAAATACTCATTGAAATTTTCATGAAATATGGACGTTTAAAGCAATTAATTATTCGCTGAGCACGTGAGAAATACTTTATAACTTTCATAATTTAAAATTCAAATAAATATGACAACTCCGTAAAAGATTCCAGTGGAATATCTTCAAACAAGTAGTTCCGTCCAGAACTAAACGAGCCTACTTTCAAGTTTACTAATTTCGATTTTGTTTCTGACGTCAGCTAAATCTCCCCTCTGTGAACTTAAGCCGCATTCCAAATCCTTTTTTTCATTTTGAACATTTTTTCCTAAAACGAGATATCTCTTTTACCACAAAATAAGTTCATGAAAAACTGCAGAAAAAATATTTTCTGTAATATCATCACGGTGATGCCTTTTTTAAGCATAATCTATAAGAAATGAAAGTCATCTTTTAAGATTTTGTTCTTCGTACACCTCTATGCCGAAGAGAAAAGGCAGCCATATATATTAAAGGATTCGTCGTTCATTTTATATGCACATGCATCACACATCTACATTACTTAGGTAGCTATTTCACGTTCAGCGGTTATTTCAAAAAAAAAAAAAACAATTTCGTAGAAAAAAAAAACTCAAAATGTAAATGTATGTTTCAAGTAAATCAGGCAATTTACTTGAAAGTTGTTAGGGGAGGGGGCAGGTTGCTTGAACGATTCAAAGTAGAACGAAAGATTGTTCAAAATCGAAAGTTTTAATTCGGGATTAAGGTGTCCTCGGTCCGAGACCCTTCGAACAAAGCGATATTCGTTCACATTGGACAATTCACTAATAAGTTATTATTGGGGGACAGGTTGCTTCAACGGTTCAAATTTGAACGAAAAATTGTTCAAAATCGAAAGTTTTAATGCAAGATTATGATGTTCTGGCTGAGATCTTTCAAACAAAACAATTTTCGTTCAAATCACACAATTCACTCATAAGCTATTTTTGAGGGACAGGTCGCTTGAACGGTTGAAATTTGAACGAAAAATTGTTCAAAATCGAAAGTTTTTATGCAAGACTAACATCTCCTGGCCGAGACCTTTCAAACAAAACAATTTTTGTTCAAATCACACAATTCACTCATAAGTTATTATTGGGAGACAAGTTGCTTGAACGGTTCAAATTTGAACGAAAAATTGTTCAAATCGGAAAGTCAAAAACAAAGATACATTGTCCTCGCCGATACTTTTCGAACGAAACAATTTTCGTTCAAATCGGACACTCGAAAGTTATTAGGGGATGGGGACAGGTTGCTTGAACGGTTCAAAGTTGAACGAAAAAAAGTTCAAATCGAAAGTTTTAATGCAACATCGAGATGTACTCGCCGAGACTTTTCGAACAAAAATTTTTCTTTCAAATCGGACTATTCACTCGAAAGGTATTAGAGGAGGGGGGGGGCAGGTTACTTAAACGGTTCGAATTTGAACGAAAAATTGTTCAAATCGAAAAGTCTAAAAAAAAAATGAATGCGGTGTTTTCGCAGAGACTTTTCGAACAAAACAATTTTCGTTCAAATCGGACTATTCACTCAAAAGTTATTAGGGGACAGCTTACTTGAACGGTTCAATGTTGAACGAAAAATTATTCTAATCGAAAATTCAAATACGGGAATGAAGTATAATTGATGAGATCTGTCGAACAACAAAAAAAAAAGCTTGTTCAAATCGGACTGTTCACTAAAAAGTTAGTGTCGCGGGAAAGATTGTTTAAACGGTTCAAAGTTGATCGAAAAATGGTTCAAATCAAAATTTGAATGATATGGGAGTGAGGGGATGAGTTGATATGGGAATGAGGTGTACTCGCCGAGATCTTTCAAACAAAAAAAAATCGTTCAAATCGGAATATTCATTCAAAAGTTATTAGGGGGGGGGGGACAGACAGACCGATCGACCGACAGACAGACAGACTGACACACAAATTCCCCACATCATAACCCTACTCTTCAATTTTTAATTTTTCGATATTTATTAATTTTTTTTTTCCTTTTTGACTTTTTTTTTTTTGGACTTAGCGATATTTTTAAGATGCATTAAGCCCCTTTTAATGACTTTCACGGCTTTCTTTTACTTTAACGGAAAAGTAGGCTAAAAATCACTGCATAAAAGAGAAATATGAAACAAAACTTTGAAATAAAAAGATTAAAATTTTGACAATATATGAACTTTTAAAGCAATTTTTCATTACGCATGCACGAAATCTAGCACTTTAGAACTTTTAAAATTTAAAACTATAATATAACTATATAAATATGGAAGCTCTTATATCTTGAAATTTTAGAAATATATCAGCATCTAATGGGCTACTTCTAATGATTCTTCAAAGCACGATGAAGCATGAGGAATTGTTCGCAAGGAATCTATTTTTATCACCAATCGCTCCTTAGAAACGCTGAAAAATAAAATGCATATGTTGCCAATTTGCAAACGATTTTGTGCAATTCGTAACCTATCTAAGAATAGTTGAAATTTGGCTCATTAGATATCTTATATAGTCTTGAAATTTTAAGATATTCAGCTAGAACTGTTTTATGAGCTGCACATGTACCTGGGTTTTGGAATATGAAGGTTATTAAGTACTATCTTTCGTGCATGTGCAGTAAAAAATTAATTGCTTTAAACCGTCATATTTCATGAGTATTTTCAGTATTTTTATTTGAAAGGCAAGTCGTATGTTTTTCTTGCATGCTGTCAGAAAGTTTGATAGGGTTTGACGGAAAACTCTGCTTGATAGTAACCAAAAACCTTAAAATAAAATTCGCATTTCTGAAACAAATGTTTATATCTTCAGAAACACAGTAACCCCTCGTTATATCGCGCTTTTCGGGGGACAAGAAAAAAGCGCGATATATCCGAAAGCGCGATATAACCGAGGTCATTAAAAATAGTTTTCTATCCAGCATGCAAGTAAATTATACGTATACAACACATCATGGTACACATACATAAAAATTCATTTATTTGCCAGGAAATCTTGAGTTTTATCTGGAAGCATTTTCCAGTAGAGAGAAGCTTCATCAGCACTATAAATTTGCTAATCTACCAAGCCTAGCTCAATTCATCAGGAAAACATGCTGCTGCTGTATCATCGGCCGATCGTTCTTCCCCGCAAATTTGTAATTGGCCTATGCCGTGTCTTTTTTGATACAAAAATAAATGAGAAAGAGACCTTTTCTGAGCACCTTACATATTTTCTCAAAAATGGTTTCGAACTAAAAGTTTTTTTTTTTTTTGGGGGGGGGGGAGACAAAAGAAAAGAGTGATAATCACGAGGCGCGATATAACCAGGGGCTACTGTATAAGTGAAAGTTTCCAGAAAATACACATGCAAAATAACTGCGCTGCAAAAAAAAAGTTGTTTTACAGCAGTTGTTGTACTCTGCTGACAGCAGAGGTTCCAGTTTAAAATAGTAAAAGCACAGTAATAAACTGCAAAACTAGCTGTTTTAGTTTATTACTATAAAAACAACAATTTTAGTTTATTAAGATAAAATTAGCTGTATTATATTGTAAAAACAGCAGTATAATACTAGCAACAGAGGTTCCAGTTTAAAATTGTAAAATACACAGTAAAAAACTATGAAATTAGCAATTTTACAGTTTATTACTGTAAAATTACTATAAAATTAACTGTAGTATGCTGTAAAAACAACATCTATGTTTTGTTGTATGTCTATAGCATATAATATAATTTCTGAAATTTACAGTGTATTCCCAGCTATTTACGATGCAGGATGATCAAAAAACGTTTTTGCTCCCTACTCCCCTTTTCTGTCAATTAAACACATCAGTAATTTTTTTCTTAATTCAAAAATGACAGCTGGAGCATACATTTTATGTGTCAAAAGTTATAGAACAATTGGTTTCCTTTTCTTCTCGAGAAATTCATAAAAAATAGGTTTTTGAAAGTTAAATATAGTGCTAGATATAAATCCAGAGCTTTAAAAAATATATACATATACATATGAAAGGATAGAACCTTTATTTATGTCAAAATGTTTTTTGTTTTTCTTCAGATGGCGACTCAAACAGATTTTTTGAAAGAAGCTCCAAGGGTGAACTGCTCACTACCAAACCTCTTCAAGGAGCCGACAGTGCTTACAAACAACACCTTTTCAAGAAGTAAATCTGTAGAAAATGTCTTATCATCAATGTTAGAAACTGTAACCAATGTCACTGAAAAACCCCGTACAAGCTCCAAGACTCCGAGGATTCTATCAAACATTTATATTTCCACTTCATCAACATCGAGAAAAAGCAAATCTGTAAATGATATTTTATCACAAATGGTAGGAACTGTCGATAGAGTACATAACAAGACTAGTTCAAACTCCCCCCCACAATATCCAACAATAAAATCCCACTTATCCCTGCCAAATCTCTCTTCCCTAATGATTGCTTTTAGGAAAATAGTCATGCCAGAATTATACGTAGACCTTACCTCCTTGCCAAAAACCAAATCTCTCACTGATTTATCCATACTACAAAGTCATTCTGCTGCTGTCAATGAAAACATAAATTCAAATTCTGTATTAAGATCAAGATCTCTGCCAAACCTTTATAGCTCTAATCCCACAGCTCTTGTACCAATTAATCGAAATACAGAAAATGATAAACATATTATTTTGATTTATCGTTAAAAGGACATGAAATTGAAATTTTGAAAAATGGATTTTAGTTTGACATCAGAACGTGACCGAAAAGTGAACACATGTTTACCGACTATGACTACACCTTCTCCGCCGGTGCGTTTTTCAACCTAAATGTGACAATTTTTACCAACTGTGACTTTTAACCAACTGCGACTCTTTATCTTCCCAGCCAGTGTGCTTTTTAACCGAAAATGTGACAACTTTTACCAACTATGACTTTTGACCAAATGTGACAACTTTTACCAACTGTGACTTTTTACCAAAATGCGACAACTTTTACCAATTGTGACTTTTTCCAAAATGTGACAACTTTTACCAACTGTGACTTTTGACCAAAATCTGACAACTTTTACCAACTGTGACTTCAAACCAAAATGTGACAACTTTTACCAACTGTGACTTCCAACCAAAATGGGACAACTTTTACTAACTGTGACTTCTAACCAAAATGTGAGAACTTTTACTAACTGTGACTTTTGACCAAAATGTAACAACAATTACTAATTGTGACTTCTAACCAAAATGTGACAACTTTTACCAATTGTGGCTTTTAACCAAAATGTGACAACTTTTACCAACTGTGACTTTTAACCAAAATGTGACAACTTTTACCAACTGTGACTTTTAACCAAAATGTGACAACTGTTACCAACTGTGACTTTTAACCAAAATGTGACAACTGTTACCAACTGTGACTTCTAGCCAAAATGTGACAACTTTTACCAACTGTGACTTCTAACCAAAATGTGACAACTTTTACCAACTGTGACTTCCAACCAAAATGTGACAACTTTTACTAACTGTGACTTCTAACCAAAATGTGAGACCTTTTACTAACTGTGACTTTTGACCAAAATGTAACAACAATTACTAATTGTGACTTCTAACCAAAATGTGACAACTTTTACCAATTGTGACTTTTAACCAAAATGTGACAACTTTTACCAACTGTGACTTTTAACCAAAATGTGACAACTTTTACCAACTGTGACTTTTAACCAAAATGTGACAACTTTTACCAACTGTGACTTTTAACCAAAATGTGACAACTGTTACCAACTGTGACTTTTAACCAAAATGTGACAACTTTTACCAACTGTGACTTCTAACCAAAATGTGACAACTTTTACCAACTGTGACTCATTGAACAAAATGTGACAACTTTTACTAATTGTGACTTCTAACCAAAATGTGACAACTTTTACCAACTGTGACTTTAAACCAAAATGTGACAACTTTTACCACCCAGCAAGCAAAATTTCTTGCATCAACCTTGACAGATCTTGACATTGAACTGACAGCGTCAATATTGCACAATTTTGTACTGCATATAGATTGCATACAGATTTAAAAATCAATAATGCTATAACAACACGTGTGTAATATTACATACATCTTAACATATCAACACTGAAACGTGCTGTAAAATCAACATTGCACACATGTTGTCAGCATCAGGATTTTATAGAATTTGTTGAACTGGAGCACTGATTTCACGCTGCCGCCAGCAGCAATTTATTGATGCTTCAAAGGCAGAGCCCACCCTGACATTCGACTGACATAATAAGGCTGCATTCACCTTGACAGTCAACATTGAGGCAAGGAGAGTAACATGAAACATTCGCGCACAATAGGAGAAAATCGCATGCGCGGATTTTACACCCGGCATTCCGATTTTTTCCTTCAATGCGAAGCGAGCGCTGCACGTGGGGACGTGGATACGATTTAGGCTTCGTTAAAATTTGGTTGCTTCATTGTTGTGTGCAATATTATTGCTTTTTATTTGTGATCCTATTACTGCATTTATTCAATGACGCGGCAATACAATCCATATCGCGATCGATTAGCGATCAATTGCAGAAATGGGTGACAATAAAGATTTTTGTTTCTAAACGTGGCTGACAACAAGGGATTACACGCAAAGATTTTATCATAATTACTCTTCAAGCTCACGAGTAAGCAAAATTTTATTCATTAACTATTGATGTTATTCTTTAAGATAAATTGATTTTTTGTCTAAACAGTATTTTTAAAGCTGACATCAATCTATAGAATGTAACTTGAATTTTATGTTGATTATCTCGGTGCAATTAATGCTCCTCAATTAATTCTAATTAGGCATTTTATGTCTTTGTAGTAAATAAAAGAATCATAAATTTAAGAATAAATCAATATATAAGAAGTCTATGAATTTTAAGATGTTTAGTTAATCCAAAATCAATGAAGTAATTCTCATTATACTCAATTAAATTGTAAATTGTACAAAAAAATTACTTTATGTGACTCTCCATGTCAGCTTTAGAAACGTCCTTAAGCTAAAAAAAATAATAATTCATCTTGAAGAATAAAAGGAATAGTTAAAGAATGGAATTTACTTCCTGAATTTGAAGTGAAAATAACAAAGAAATAATAAGAATAAATAAAAAAGAAACACCCTGCAAACGTACTGATTTTGCACTGCATAACAATACGTGTGCAGGGTGACAAAAGCTGCATACAGACTAATTTCACACTGTCATATCAGTGTATCCTGCCATTTCAATGTTAAGATAATGTGTATGCAGGATTACAATAGCAACCACTTCTTGCATGCAGATTGATTTCACACTGCTATGGCAGCAATTTGATGCTCCAAAGGCAGAGCCCACCCTGCCATTCGACTGACATAAGGCTGCATACACCTTGACAGTCAACATTGGGGCAAGGCGCTGACAGCTCTTAGAGAGTAACATAACATTATTCAGGCAGTATTTAGGCAAGATTAGATTGGCTGACGCGTTAACCTGTATGCAATCCTGAGGCAAGATATTTTGCTTGCTGGGCAACTGTGACTTTTAACCAAAATGTGACAACTGTTACCAACTGTGACTTTTAACCAAAATGTGACAACTTTTACCAACTGGGACTTCTAACCAAAATTTGACAACTTTTACCAACTGTGACTTCTAACCAAAATGTGACAACTTTTACTAACTGTGAATTCTAACCAAAATGAGAGAACTTTTACCAGCTGTGACTTTCAAGAAAATGGAACAGCTTTTACCAATTATGACTTATAACCAAAATGTGGCAACTTTTATCAACTGTGACTTCCAACCAAAATGTGACAGCTTTTACCAACTGTGACTTTTAGCCAAAATGTGACAACTTTTACCAACTGTGACTTCCAACCAAAATGTGACAACTTTAACCACCTGTGACCTTTAACCCAAATGTGACAACTTTTACCAACTCCGACTTCTGACCAACAGCGACTCTTCGTCTTCCTAGCCAGTGTGTCTTTTAAACCAAAATGTAACAACTTTTACCAACTGTGACTCTTCGTCTTTTTCGCTAGTATGTTTTAAACCAAAAAGTGACAAGAATTAGCCAACTCAGATTCTTAGTCTTCCTCTGCTGTATATGTTCAACCAAATATTTTTTGAAAGAAATATTTTCTATGCTTGTATTGAAACATGAAAAAAAAAAAAAATCAAAATTTTACTTTTCTTGAATGATTGAAATGTTATTCACCAAAGAATTTCTATTAAATTATTTACTTTTCGGCATCAAAGCGTCTTTACTTTGTTTCTGAATAATTTATTTTTTAAAGATTGTCTCTGAATTAGCCTTGGGGTGCCACAACGGGCTCGGGCATATCCTTCTCTTTTTTGTTTTCAATTTTGACCACAGGGAGTGTTTGCTGAATCTTGTTTTTCTCGCTCAAAACGATACTTTGAAAGTTAAACTTATTATTATCATAGCGTAAACTTTGCTGTAAATTTGTAGGAAACTTTTCTTATGAATTTTACTTTGATACTGCCAACTGCCAGTGATATTTCCACTTTTGACTACGGCAGTCAACGAATGAAGCATTAAGCATCCTTTAAAAAAATCATGGTTGCATTCCCGGAGAGAGAATACTTTCCATGAAAGCTGTTACAAGGAACAAACATACAAACAAACACCCATCTATTTTTATATATATACTAGCAGTACCCGCACGGCGATGCCCGTGCAACAAATGCAAAGGAAGTTAACTAAATAAAGTTTAATTCACTCTAACCCTCTAAAGTAAAATTATTATATTTGATTCAAATGTGCTTCCCAACCTTTTGAATTCCACTAAAAGTCATATTAAAGTTTAAATCAATTCGCCAAATAAACGTTTCAATGGAACTTTTGAGATAACTGTAGTGGCAAGATTTTCGAAAACTCTCAACGAACACAGCAATTTTGCCCTTGAAGTTTAACATAATCCACCGATTTAACCGTAATTTCAATGTAAAATTAGTCGCCAAATTTAAATTTATTAACATAGGGAACCGATTGTGTCAGGTAGCTCAGCCTCAACCATTCTTCCATGATTTTAATGTGAACATTAAAAGGCAAGAAATATAATGTCTTTCGCACCATCTCTTTGAAGTGAATACAATCTATAACAGTAACCCTCAAATAAGCAAGATTTCCCTGGCTGGGAGGTTTGGTAAATTTCCAGATTGTTGCTAAACTTTACGACGCCAAATACGAAGAGTAACTTCATAGCGGTGTTACCGAAAATGTCAGAATGGAACTATTAAAAATTTAGGTTTGGCGGCATTATATACATGTTTTAAACATGCAATAAAATACTTTTTAGATTGCAAACAACTACTGTTCCTTCACAGAGCGTTTTCTTTTTCTTTAATTTGGAGAAAGAAGTGTTTCACTGGCTGAGAGGTTTGGTAAATATCCCTATTGTTGCCAAACTTTACCACGCCAAATACGAAGAGTAGCTGATAGCCATCGCTAATTTTTTAACAATAATAGTTCCATTCTGACATTTTTGGTAACACCAAATTTTGAGGAATTCAACTGAATAAATTTAAATTCCCTCCGACCCCTCTGAACTAAAATTATTATATCCTTTAGTTCAAATGCGCTTCATCTTTTAAACTCCACTTAAAGTCATGTTAAAGTTTAAATCAATTCGCCAAATAAATCAAAAAGACAGAAAATTAAGAAAGAAATAAGAGATATTAAGCATTCAAATTGAATAAATTTTCAAGGCTTAAATCTATACGCACAATTTTAACCACAAAGTAACTTCAGGGACAAAAGAGCAGCTGATCAGGAAAATGGACCTAGTGTTTCAGTACTGCGTACATAGTTAAGCCTTGAAAATTGACTAAATTTGATTAATTAATATCTCCTGTCCTAATTAACGGACAGAAACGTGCTAAAACTTTTCTTTTTCAGAAAAAAACCCCTTTCCAACGATATATAATGTTTTGGGGTGGGGGAAGGTTTTCCCCCCTCAGTTATGGTGGATACACCAAAAATGAGACTAATTAATTAATTTAAAAATAACTAATTCGAAATTAAAAATTTGGGCTTCGAGCTGCACGAGGGCGGGGTACGTTCGAATTTTTGAGCCAAGTTTCAGGTCAGTAGGTGCTGTGGGGGCTTCTGGCCAGCGGTTACAAACGAACAAACAAACGAACAAACAAACAAACGAACAAACACCGTCATCTTAATATATATAGACTAGCTTATTACCCGGTATTGCCCGGGTGCATATTTATACAACATAATGGATCAAATAATGTTGAATACAAATAATTGTAGCAGTAATTGTTTTTGATTTATTTCTAGGGATGCACCGATAAGCAAATTGGCCGATTACCGATTAATCGGCTGTTGATAATCGGCCGAGCCGATTAATGATAAGGATAATTGTTTTTCTACTACCAATTTTACCATCACTGTTTTTTATCTCTTATACAATTCCAAGTTTAGAAATAGTAAGTAATTTCTTTCTGGGAGAAGATTTTTTTTTCCATTTTCCTACTTTTCACAAAATAATTTCAATATTTTATCAAATTTCTTAGAACCAATTTTCATATTAGTGTCAATAATATTATTAACACATTGTTAGTTATGTTAATTGAAAATAAAAAATTTTTTAAAAAAGGAGGGGAGGGGGAGTGTGTGGTGAACACTGCAATTTAGGAGTACTTTTAATTCATATATTTTAGTAATTAGTAATAATTTAACTCAATACTTTTACTCTTTGAAAATTAGAGGTTATCTGAAAGCACTGTGCTAAGGAGAAAACTATCGCCACATGAAAAATATTGCATCATTGTCTATATACAGGGTGTCCACTCCAATCGTGGACCAATAGCTAATTTCTAAACCGTTAGAGATAAGCATAGAGTTTATTTAGGAAAAAATCTCCAAATTACGAAAGGATTTTTGGGTCTATCCAATGTTTTTCAAAAAATCAAATTTTGAAAGAGTTACGAAATTTAAATTTTTATACAGCCCCCCAGTCCTATCAATCATATTTAGTAAAACATTCTTGACACTGTAACGTTTAAAACTAAAAAAAAATCACTCTTCTACCACAAAAATTGACCGAGTTATGACGTTTTAAATAATCAAGATTTTGAAGGATTTTGCATACGGTCCCTTAAGCGATT
>JAXGGA010013082.1:0-36448 GCA_038373865.1 Uloborus plumipes
ACATTATCTGCAATAGCAACATTTGAATACGTGAAAAGCAATTAAAAACAAAAATTGGGGATCAAAGTTACCCTGAATTTCTATCATTTGTCAAAACATAATTTTAAAAACAATTTGTATAAATTTTTTAATTTATTAATATTTTTCACGAACAAGACAGTGTGACTATGGTTTTAAAATTCAAGTCAATTTTCATATAGATGCATTTTTAGAGTGATTGTTAAAGAATCTAACGTGGTTTTGCAATATCATGCCAGATAGCTTTGAATAAGAAATGGTCTGAAGCATTGGAAATTTTACTTTTCTGAAAAGACATAAAGAATTATGACTGCCTTGAATTTTTATTTTTGATGATGAAAGTCATCATCATAATAATGATCATCAGGATTGGAAGCAAAGTATTTTTCTGCTTGGAGGGTTTGAATCTATTCACTTTATTGACTGTTTTCATCTTTTACCTAAACCCAATTCACGTTCTAGGGCTTATTATTCTGTATTGCTTTAAATTGTACATAGATAAATTAGTTTTGAATTATAAATGCTTTTACAATTCTGCTTAAAATTAGTAGGTACTGCTTTTGCATGTACACTGCAAAAAATAAATAAATAAATAAATAAATAAATAAATAAATAAATAAATAAATAAATAAATAATAAATAAATAAAAAAAATCTGTTGTTTTTGCAGTTTAATACTGGCAGTAGATGTTCCAGTTTAAAACTGCAAAATCTCAGTAATAAACTGTGAAACTAACAATTTTACGGTTTATTACTGTAAAGCTAGCAATTTTGCAGTTTATTGCTGCAAAATTATTAATTTTATTATATATTTAGCTGTGTTATACTGTAAAAACAACACTATGATAATGGTAGCAGGGGTTCCAGTTTCAAACTGTAATACACTGAAACTAGCATTTTTACAGTGTACTACTGCAAAATTATCAATTTTACAGTTTATTACTGTAAAATTAGCTGTATTATTAAAATCGAAATCTATTTTTTACAGTTTATATTTTTCTATTTTCAGCAATTGCAAATTGCAATAAAGCATCATTTATGTTTGTTTCATTCCTTAAGTAACAAGGATAATGTCTTGTAAATTATGTATGTGTAAATAAATCGCTCCTGTTATGGGCATGCTCAGTATGTACTCTGACCCTTCACAAAGCTGCTTGAATCAGGTTGACAGTAACTCATAATTATAAAATGATTGTTTTTCACTGTGTTTTTAGTTCTGAAGAGTTTTTATTTGTTTTCACTAATGACTTTTCCCATCAGTACACTGCAATATTGTTTACGCAACCTGAATGCAGTGTAAAAATGCATTCCTCTAAGAATAAAGTACATAAAATTTATTCCGAATGTGTTTCGCTCAGTATATTAAGTACAGTTGGAAACACACTTCAGAACAGTACAGGGACATATTTGAGAATAGATTAGGAACACCTCTAAGGTCACAAGTAAAATCACTGTTTTCTTTTGCACACATCATTACATCACTCAATATTTTCTTTATGAAATTTTGTTTCAATGAATCACCATCCGTTTTTGTCACAAATTCCGGCTACACTGTTAAAAATTCAGGAAGCTTTTACGGTAATTGTGACTTTAAAACGTAGCGATTACCGTACAGAATTTTTTTTTACAGTGAATCGTTTAGATAACAAAATTGCAATTTCAGCACCAATTGATCACCACGTGACTTACTGTGAGATGCATATGACACCTTATTTCCGCTCTCCTGATGTGTCTTATCTGGTATTGTGGATAGTAATGCAGTGTGAAAAAATAGGGTCCTGGGTTCGATCCTTGTCGCTTGTTTCACGTGCTTTTTAATCCTCGTTTTCTCTTCCCTAAAATTTTACAGTAAAAAAATATTTTACGGGAAAAGTTACTGGCGACATGGATGCCAGTAACTTTTACTGTAAAATTTCAGGAAAAATTTTAACAGTGTAAAAGGATGGTCTTTAATGGTCGTAGTTCATTGACTGGCGGCGGTAAACAGCTGCCCCCTGCTCTTGATCTTACTATAAAAATTTATAGCAGAAATAGCTTCTGTAAGCAAAGAGGGTTCCATACTTGCTGTAAACAGTTTTCTCAAAGTGTGCTACACAGTGTTTTAAACGAAGGACCATGAGTCAATACTCAAAAAATGTTTTTACATGCATGACTTAAATCGCCAAAGAAGTGTGATAACCCAAATTAATGTTCTTAAAAGAGCGATTCCATACCAAATCACCGAAAAAAAAAAAAAGTTGGTCGCACGACCGACTCGAATTTTTTTTTAATTTGGTACACAGATTGATGGTATAGAGGTATGAAAAAGCCCAAAAGGAAAGTTACCTGCTCCACTTATTTTCTGAGATACATGCCCTCAAAGTTTGTCCGCCACGTCAAAATACTAAAAAAGTAATGTTATTTAATCATTTTTTATAAAAAATCGTACTCATGCAAAATAAAAGTGTTAGATATCTATAGAAACTAGTTACTCCAGGCAATCCGAAAAAAAATAATAGAATGTTCATAATGAAAATTGCCAAGGTACAGGGCTCTTTGAAGTTGTCACCTCAAAAACTTGATTTTGCAGATTTTGCTAAAATTGAGGCATTTATTGCAAAAAAAAGCAAACAAAACCAAAGGTTTTCTCACTTTCTGGTAGTGTATAGGTCCTCCCTGTAAATTGCTACGCAATAAATTTTTTGGGTTTCTCACTCCTTCTTGGAAATATTTTAGCTTAAAGATAAGCCGTAAGGCAAAAAATGCGTTTTTGGCCATCTTGGCAGCCATTTTTCTCATAAAGGGGGAGCAGTAGAAACTTTAATTTTTTTTTTAAACAAGCCTCTGATATGTTAGCTATTCACAGGAAAAGAGTTTACTTTTGGTTATTTCTCCCATTAAGAGATATCCTGCTGACAGTATATGCATGTTTTTCGCGACGACCATATGCTTTTGTTCCCCCTCTCATGGACTTAAAATTAATTAAACCAAAAAATAATGATATATTTATTATTAGCTGTATTATCTACTCAATATGTCATGAAATTTAATTTATTAGATCATTGAGCAATAAATTATATAATTAATGAAAACAAGAAAAAGTATTTCTCTGATGCCTGAGCATTATGCATTCATAATTATAAAGCACTAAATACTTTCTTGAGAAATTAATTAACATAAATGAGCTCTAAATATTTATATTATAAGCAATACCCAATCTTGTGATTGGGATACTCCTGTTTTTAATTGAAGAATTTCTTGAATATCACATGAATATCAGGAAAATAAATGAGGTCTTTTCGTTTGATGTTGGATATTTTATGACAAATTTCATTTGATGCGCTACTAACTGAGCATGGTGATAAAGAGCTATTAATTTCAGCATCGAATTCCATTTTACCTTATTAACAGTTAAATATTTACAAAATAATTAAATAAATAATTTAATATAAAGCCATGCTTGAAGAATTAAAATTAGTGCAACTAATTTATTCCCATACTGATCTTTACAAAATTGACATGCGTTGAGCACTGATAAGAACTGACAAGAAAAAGTTTACTCACTAAAATATTAGTTCACAGATACTACACTGGCGGAAAAAAAAATCCCAACACCAAGAAAAAATTGCCGTAGAGTAATGAAATTTGGGTAATGTAATTGTCTAGTTAACATGTTCAATTGATTAAATGTACAAGATCACTGGCTAATTTAAGCTCAAGAAAATGCTGTGCAAATGTGAAATTATGTTAATTTAATAGAGGGTGTAACCTCCAGAATTTTGAAGGCAAGCCTGCAAGCGTGTATGCATTATGTCATACAGGTGCCGAATGTCATTTAGTGGTATGTAGTGCCATGCTTGTTGCACTTGCTGTGTCAATACTAGGACCGTCATTGCTGTCTGTGGATGATGCTCGAGGTGCCATCCCATGATATCCCATACGTTATCAATTGGAGACAGACCTAGTGATTTTGCAGGTCATGGTAACGTGTCAGCACTCTGTAGAGCACATTGCGTTACAGCAGCGATGTGAGGGCGAGCGTTATCTGGTTCGAAAACGCCCCCTTGAATGCTACTAATGAAGGGCTGTACTACTGGTTAAATTAACAGACTGACGACAAATTTTCAGTCAGTGAGTTTGGGATAACCACAAGAATGCCCCTGCTGTCGTAGGAAATTGCTCCAGAGACCATAACTCCAGGTGTGAGTCCCGTGTGTCTAGGCCGTAGACCGCTTGGATGCAGGCGGTCCCCTGGCCTCCTTCTGACCAATATACAGCCACCACTGGCACTAATTCAGAATCTGTTTTCATCAAAAATTACCGCAGATCTCCACTCCGACCTCCAGTGAGCTCTGTCGTGGCACCACTGCCGTCGGAAAAGGCAATGGTTTGCAGCCAATGGAATACCGGCTACAGGCTGCCTGGCTCGAAGCTGTCCTTGAAGTAAACAGTTTCTTACCGTTCCTTGGGTCACGACGGTACCAACTGCAGCTCGAATGTCAGCCGCAGATGCAGTACGATGCGCCACAGCCGTACGCAAGATTCGGCGATGTTCCTTCGCAGTCGTGCCACGTGGCAGCTCGGAACTCGATCTTCTTGAGGTAGTACCATCCTTTGCCCATAGCTTCCAATAATCATGCATGGTGGAAACATTTCTAACGAAGTCTTTCTGCAATATCGCGAAATGAAAATCCACCTTCTCGTAGCCAATTTGTACGACCTCGTTTAAACTCGGTGATCTGTTGATAGTGGCTTCTTTGTCTTCTTAAAGGTATTCCTGGCTAACATGAACGCAATTTGTCAAATTTCACGGAAAAATAATACACACGAGCTTCACAACACGCTTTTAAAACAAGCCTTATTTGCATGTTCTGAGTGACGCCAGCTGCGCCACTTATGCGCGGAACACGAAATTTCAATTGATGTCATCTTTCAGTTGTATAAACACGCCTACCAAATTTCGTTTATCTAACACAAGTCTTTCTTGGTGTTGGGATTTTTTTTTCCGCCAGTGTATAAAGCATACCTTCTATTTTCCACAAAATAATACTGCAACAAAGAACAAGGGTATCCTCCTGTTTATAGCCATCAATCAGGAACATCCAATCACAAGATTGGGTATTAGGGTGGAGCGAAAAAAATGAATTTTTGATTTTCGTAAACGGGTATCTTTCATTTACTGTGAATGAGGATAAGTAACAATTCTGTAAAATATTTCACTTTTGCGACGTCATCTTTAGTCTGCGCATTTGGCCTAAAGTTTTGAAATTTTTGATTTTTTTTTATATTTTTCAAATTTTTTAAAAAAATATTGCAAATGATAAAACTAGTGACGGGTGGATATTAAATGGAAGAAAAAGGTTTGAAATATGCAAGAAATTTTTTCAAACCATTTTAAATTTGATTTCAGTCTGCGCATTAGGCCCAAAGTTCATCAAATTTCCCAAAATTTCTGATATTTTCAACTTTTTTTAACTCAGTTTTTCCTCTCAATATTCACTTGAAGTGTCTTCAAACCTGTTTTTGTTCATTTTATTATTACTTTACACTCTGCAACTCTTTTCTAGCTCATGTGGAACTACCCAGGACTCACCACGAGGAGGTGACCGCACTTCTAGTCCTACACGTGAGCCCTTCTTTCCAACCAATGCGAGCACTGATTTACATTTCTTAGATACGTCTTTAACAGTTAAATTGTCGTAATTGATCAAATATTTCTGTCAGATATCCTCGTTTTTACTAACCTCTTTCTTTTCCTGTGATTACATAACAATTTTGAAGAGCTTGTGACTTATTTGACAGCGCTTTTTACTGATTGAGTCTTGAATGGAACTTTAAAAAGAACGCATTCAGAAATCATATTTAGATTCTCAGTTTCCAGTAATCTTTTAAATATTGTGTTGGCTAATTACGTGTAAAAGGTGGCTTTGTAATTTCCACATCATGACAAGAAATCATATCGATGTATTCTGGTTTTTGATTTATGTATGTATTGTATGAAAATATATTTTTATCTATTTTTGGGATCTGAAGCATTCTCACTTGTTTGCTTGTTTGTTTTCTAGATTGAGCGTTGATAATACGATTTAAAACAAGTTTCTTTATATGCTCTCTCTTATAAACTAACTAGATTATTACCGGCGTTGTCCGGGTGCTTATTAATACAACATAGCTCTAAAAATATATTTGAATGAATTCTATCTACATGGGAATATAAAAACTTATTTCATGCTAAAATTAAATAGGAGCTTTAAATTGATGATTCATTGTTAACGGTAATCTTTGTTGGAAAATACTCCTATTTAAACGTGTTACATTTTATCAATATGTATGCTTAAAGGCTTATCTCTATTACTCTATCTATTCAAAGTTGAAAAAAATGGCTATTTTGAAACAAAAAATTTTGGATTTTTTTTAAATTTCAAAACCCCGACTATGTGAATTTCAGTGCATCAAGGAACCTCTGAGGCAAGTTTGTTGAAAATCCGACGGAAACTGTGGATTTGTATAAGGAACAAACATACATACATCCATTTTTATATATATAGATATCGATAACAGCATATTTCTATGGTGCAAAGTATACATTGTTTTGAATGGACGTGAATACAATTTTCTGCTTTTTCCCGGAGAGATAAGTATAACTCTTTATAATCTCGCATAAATTTATAGTTAAATTAGTAACGTACGCACTTCATCCTAAAAGAGCTAGGACACTTTTACCGCGAAAGTTATGAACTCTTTTAATAATTATAGTCTAAAGATTATGTTTGCTGTAGTTAACCATCTGGCTTGGGAAAGCTTTGTTTCATAATTTTTTGGATATTTTCCCAGTCAAAACTATCTTGCTCATCTCATGAAGTTACTGTTGCTCAGTATTGAAATATTTTTTATT
Organism: Uloborus plumipes; assembly: GCA_038373865.1. NCBI lineage: Eukaryota > Metazoa > Arthropoda > Arachnida > Araneae > Uloboridae > Uloborus > Uloborus plumipes. The sequence continues at coordinate 6,892 of JAXGGA010013082.1, forward strand.
GTCAAAATCAATCTGATCAATGACAAATTCTATAGGTTCAGTTCAAATTGAACTGATTTGAAAGTATAAATGTTTAGTTTCGTCCAACACGCCCAAAAAATCACTTTGGTCCACTGATAGGTCCATCTAGCTTTTGCAAAAAGTGTCGCAAATTAAGTTCATTCAAATGTAATTGGCAAATATCCCGTTACAGAAGTCTATCAAGTTTTTCTTCCAGTTTCCGTATTACACCTTTGTATTTTCCTGTCTTTGTAGAGCATCCATCAAAAACAATGCAAACAATCTCCTATTCAAAGAAACATTTTATTGTTCCTGACTTGTCTAAGAAATGTTAATGTGTGCTCTCATTGGTTGGAAGCAAGGGGAGCGCGGGTGGCACCCAAAGTGCGGCCACTTCCTCGTGGTGAGTCCTGGGTAATTTCAATGAGCAAGCAAAGTGTTGAGTAGTTCAAAGAAACAACAAAATTATTAAGAAAATGTTTTGCAGGCACTTTAAGTAAATATTGAACGGAAATATTAAATTACAAAATTTCTGCTCAATATTAAAAATATCGGAAATTTCGGAAAATTCGATGAACTTTGGGTCTAATGCGCAGACTGAAATCATAATTTAAAATGGTTTGAAAAAATTCCTTGTAAAGTTGAAACCTTTTTCTTCCGTTTAATACCTACCCGTCACTAGTTTTATCATTTGCAATAATTTAAAAAAAAAATTTGAAAAATCTAAAAAAATCAAAAATTTCAAAACTTTAGGCCAAATGCGCAGACTAAAGATGACGTCACAAAAGTGAAATATTTTACAGAATTGTTACTTATCCTCATTCACAGTAAATGAAAGGTACCCGTTGACGAAAATCAAAAATTCATTTTTTTCGCTCCACCCTATTGGGTATTGCCTATGAGATAAATATTCGAAGCTCCTTTATTTTAATTGATTTTTCAAGAAATTTTTTAGTACCTACCCCTTTATACCCTTGTTCTTTGTTGCAGTATTATTTTGTAGAAAATAGAATGTACGCTTTATAGTATTTGTGAACTAGTATTTTAGTGAGTAAACTTATTCTTGTCAGTTATCAGTGCTCAACACATGTCAGTTTTGTAAAGATCAGTATGGGAATAAATTAGTTGCACTAATTTTAATTCTTCAAGCATGGCTTTATATTAAATTATTTATTTAATTATTTTATAAATATTTAACTGTTAATAAGGTAAAATGGAATTCGATGCTGAAATTAATAGCTCTTTATCACCATGCTCAGTTAGTAGCGCATCAAATGAAATTTGTCATAAAGTATCCTACATCAAACGAAAAGACCTCATTTATTTTCCTGATATTCATGTGATATTCAAGAAATTCTTCAATTAAAATCAGGAGTATCCCAATCACAAGATTGGGTATTGCTTATAATATAAATATTTAGAGCTCATTTATGTTAATTAATTTCTCAAGAAAGTATTTAGTGCTTTATAATTATGAATGCATAATGCTCAGGCATCAGAGAAATACTTTTTCTTGTTTTCATCAATTATCTAATTTATTGTTCAATGATCTAATAAATTAAATTTCATGACATATTGAGTAGATAATACAGCTAATAATAAACATATAATCATTTTTTGGTTTAATTAATTTTAAGTCCATGAGAGGGGGAATAAAAGCATATGGTCGTCGAGAAAAACATGCATATACTGTCAGCAGGATATCTCTTAATGGGAGAAATTAAACTCTTTTCCTGTGAATAGCTAACATATCAGTGGTTTGTTTAAAAAACAATTAAAGTTTCTACTGCTCCCCCTTTATGAGAAAAATGTATGCCAAGATGGCCAAAAACGCATTTTTTGCCTTACGGCTTATCTTTAAGCTAAAATATTTCCAAGAAGGAGTGAGAAACCCAAAAAATTTATTGCGTATCAATTTACAGGGAGGACCTGTACACTACCAGAAAGTGAGAAAACCTTTGGTTTTGTTTGCCTTTTTTTGTAATAAATGCCTGAATTTTAGCAAAATCTGCAAAATCAAGTTTTTGTGGTGACAACTTCAAAGAGTCCTGTACCTTGGCAATTTTCATTATGAACGTTCTAGTATTTTTTTTTCAGAATGCCTGGAGTAACTAGTTTCCATAGATATCCAACACTTTTATTTTGCATGAGTACGATTTTTTATAAAAAATGATTAAATAACATCACTTTTTTAGTATTTTGACGTGGCGAACAAACTTTGAGGGCATGTATCTCAGAAAATAAGTGGAGCAGGTTACTTTCCTTTTGGGCTTTTTCATACCTCTATACCATCAATCTGTGTACCAAATTAAAAAAAAATCCGAGTCGGTCGTGCGACCCCCATTCGGTGATTTGGTATGGAATCGCTCAAAAGTATTCTCTGGAGCGATTTGTAAAATGTTCCAAAACATGTGCTTCGAAGTGCTTCAAAAAGGGGAGCTGTGTCCGTGTTCAAAAAGTGTCTGATTATTGGCAGTGTACCAAAAAAGTCGATTTTTGTTTCAATTTTAATTCTCGGGTCCATTTTATGCATTAACCTATCTAAATGACAAAATAAAAATAACTTCAATTAGAGAACATTGTGCTAGAAATAAGCAGACTTTCCGCAAGTGAGCAGTTACCTCTCAGTTGTTTGATTTTCAAGCGAAGAGTTAATGCTCAATTAGCTATGCAATCTGATCTATTTCTCTAGCAATCAAGCACCATAATTTATCTTCATCTAATTCTGCCTACGGCCCACGAGATCACTTAAATAATGAATCAACAGAAAGCTGTGAAAATCGCCATCTCAAGACAAACAGAGGGGAATGTTAATTGAGAATGAGACGCGCGTAAGTTATGGTTGCCATGAAATTAATAAATATCGCCAAATATCGAATTTAGAAGGAAGAAGAAATAAAGCATTGTTATTATGGTATTTGCAGAAATGAATCTTAAATTTTTAAAAAAGTACCGTTTATAACATCAAACCATGTTGTCGGAATATTAAAAGAGATGATACTTTTAATCCTAGTTAAAAAAGAAGGCTGAAAACATTTTTGTTTTTATAAAGTGATGAAGAATGGAAAAACAAGCGTCAGAAGTTTATTTTTCTACTTTGAAAATATCTATTTTGTATTTCGTTTGTTAGTAGGTGAATTTTTTATGACAATATTATTATTGTAATAATAAAAATAGCAACAGCAAGGTCCAGGTTCTTTGCGTATTTATTCTGCGGTAGTTTTGGGGATTTTTAACCCATTAATGCCTAGCGTCCCTTTTTAGGGACGGTTCAAAAAAAGGCCTGAATTTCCCCAAAATAAACATTTCAACCAAATAATAGTGTTCAATGAGTACCTTGGTATTGTCTCAATTCGTTATTAACAGATTGCAGCATATAGCCATTGTAAAGTGTGTCCTGTAGCCGTTTTAATATGACCTTTATCAAAAATGACATCGTTCACAATCTCAAGAAAAAAAGCTAAGTTTTCAAAGTTATTCCCAGCTTCCCAGTTTATGTTAATTGCTGATTTTATTTCTTCTTATAAAATGTCTTTTTAAATATTATATCGTAGGCAGAAAAAAATTTGAGTAAAACAAGTATCTACCCTCTGGGGTCTATCGTAACTTTTGAGGGACGATTTTTCTTTTCTCAATAAAACAATTATTTCTTACATAATATTTTTGTTTATTATTTTTCCTGTCCATTAAGCACTGTTTGCAACCAGTACACAAAATATCTTTGGAAAAAAAAATGTCAGGCATTAATGGGTTAATCCTCTTTAACAGATTTTTTTTCAACAACTGTATTGAATTGCTAAATTTGACAAAACATGTAACTCTTTTAAATTTTTTATTTATTTGGTTATTTATTTCAATTGAGGGCAAAAATGCAAAAAAAAAAAAAAAAAAAAAAAAAAAAAAAAAAAAAAACCTTCTTGTGGCTCTTCGCTGTTATGCTGATTACACTGGTAAGTAAAGTTTTGCTCAATGAAACATTCATTCTGTGGTTTCCATAACCCACAGTTTATGTGTAAACATGTTTTAGTTATTTTTTCTCTTGTTTTCCTATGTCACGTAATGATAAAGCTCATAATTAACATTTAAAAGTTTGTCATAAAGACACGATTTGCGAAGATAGAAAGCCAAGTTTGCTGCAACTGCAGTGGTGGCATGGTGGAGAAAATGATTTAGTGAACTGTAGTAGTGACTCAAAATCGACATGTTAGTATTTTAATATCAAAAAAATGAGATTTAGTATTAACTTTTTCATAAACTACTTTAACAGCTATGCTGTTGCATTGTTGAAACGTATTGCCTTCGATTCTACTAGCACATTCAGTCAAAATGAAGGAAACTTATGGAGATTTTTAAGTTTGTTTTAAATAAAATTTAATGCATCACATACCGTGGGACAATTATTTCTGAACTAAATATGAACTAAACAAATTTTATTATCTGCTTGGTGTTTTAAACAATGCTGTTTTCTCCTCTGCTGATGGGATGGTAATGTAAAGAAGAATTAAAAAAAAAAGACTGAACCTGTTATTTTGCTGCCTCTTCATATTAAACTACGCCTTTTCAAAAACTTTGTAGAGAATTTCTAACACTGGTCCTGGATTTTAATGTTTAAAAAAAAACAGAATTTCCATTTGTTATTTATGTAAAGCTAAATTAATGCATCGTCGCTAAATTAATCGTCGTTTGGAGAAGCTTATACAGACACGAGTTTTGAAGTTTTAGGTAACACTTTTTTCATGCAATAAGTTGAGCTTATGGATATAATGTCCGACAAAAGTTTTGCTTTTAACGTAATTTGTCTTACTTTACACGTAAAAAAGTTTATCGTTCTACCTCGAATATTTGAATAAAAGTGTGAGATATACGCAAGCTCAATCTCCTGCGTTTGTGCAAAAGAAAAAAAAAAGTTATTTTGAGGTGGTTTCGCATTTACTTCATGCAATTCCGTGACAACAATTTAAACCACTTAAATTGACTCACAGAAATAAATCTAGTAAGAAAAACATTTTTTAATAGGGTAAACTTGAATTATTCAGTGGAAATCCACGAATCTTAAAGCTTTAGATCTTTATAAAAGATCGATGCCTCGCCAAATGTGGCCTGAAAAAATAAATACTTTCTGGTGTTTATCCCGCAGTCTGATTCTCTTTTTCCTCGCTGCTCATTGGATAGCAGGACCCATGGGATACTACTCGAGGCTTCCTAACTTAGCGAAATCCAATTTTCCTAAATCTGATTTGGATCAAGCATTTCGGCAGAGGAGTTGACAACTATCTTTAAAGGAAGCACATGAGAGATTGCAATGTTATTATTTTTGCCGAAGTGTTGCTCAGTTCGCAACACGTTTTGACCTATAAAACGTTGCTTTGAGACCAAAACTTCAGATTTATTGCTTTAAATTTGAAATGCATTTTTCACTCTGATGATGTCTTACGTTATGCTTTCGAGTACGTTGATTATACTCTTAAGCAGAATTATAGGTTTGATTAAAAGTGCAAGAATTTAAATGAAAATAATTCTGACTTCTGATCTGCTGATTAATGTTTTACATTTTCTAAAAGATAAACACAAAGTATGCCCCTCTATTTATGTGCACTTAAAACAGGATATGTTTCTTAATATTACCTATTACAAAGGTCAAACAGCAACATAATTTGGGTCCAGCTTTATACTATGTGTCATCAAATTAATTCGTTTTGAGTTCAGCCACGTTAAAAACTTTGATGGTTGTAAAACAACAATTTTAGGATTTTGGAATTAAATGTCGATGCACCATGACGCAAACGTCAAAGTATACTACCTACTACCTTGTAAATTATTAAATAAGAAAATATTTTCCGCTTAAATTATACTTAGATTATTTCTTAATCTGGAGGACGTGTCTCTTAAAATACGCTTTGCGTGAAGAATTCCATCCTATGCAGCGTTTTATCTTCATCTAATATTCTTTGAGCTGATGAGAAACTATTGTATTCATTTAATATTTTATAAGCATAATTTCATAATCAAAATATTATAAGACCAAGCACGATGAATTTATATCACCACACCACATCTAGCGTCCATTTTTCCCTTTTAATTATAATTTCGCCATTGACTGAACCCAAGACGGAAGCATTTTTACTATAGCCATGGAGATTTTACTGCAATTAAAGCTATGCTACGGTTGCTCGTACGCAAATATAAAGCAAGTAAATCTACCTTATGCTGCACAGACAACCATTTCTGTTAAATATAAATCATGCAACACCAAATATTACAAGTGTATTTGCGTGAACATCCCTTGAAGCCATTAATGATGTATTTACAAATCCCGTATCAGCAATTGATGATGCATAGAACTTTTTTGCGTATCAATCAGTTAAGGTATTCTAGTTCACTTTAGAAACATTAAAGACCTTTCAGTGACAAATTTATAGATTTGGGGACCTGTCGCAATACATTTTTGGGGGCCCATGGGAACTGAACTATGTAAAATGTTTTCTATGTGCCTTTTTGGATCCTCTTTGGGGCTCCTTTGTGTTAGGGACTCCTCGAAATAACGACAATTGGGTAAATGGTAATTCTTCTACTGCTTTCTAACTAATCCTTTCTAAGGTGGAAATACTTTTGCCTAATGCTTAAAAGTAGCAGAAGCGCATTTGTGAATACAACATTTGGTATCTTTAATGATGTATTTGAGCATTCCGTGTTAGAAATTTATTATATATATATTATATGCATTGCGTATCACACAGCTCAACATCGTAGTCTGTTTTAAGAAAGCCAAATATTTATTTTTTCAGAGAAGTCAGATGGAAATATTTTCGGAAGACATGAATGCGTTAGAAAAATTATTAACCTACATTAAAGCAGCTATTACGTAAATATAACGAGGATAAACCTATCTTATCCTTCAGATTCAAATATTTATATTGAAACGAGCCAACTAACAATCAAGACACATAAAACACTTTTATGTACACAATATGTGGTATCACTACTGCCGTATTTACTAATCCTGTTTCAGCACTTGATGATATACCCTGTATCCATTCCGTATCGATATGCTCAAGGATTTTAATCTATTTTCGAAACAGCAAAGAGTACTTCCATATTCAATCCTAATTTTTGCCAGGACCTCTTAGTCAGCAAAGAGCTCGAGGGAGTTTCCATCGTACTTTCATACCTAACACCAGCTCTGGAATACTCATATTGACGGGGCATATCAGTGGTGCCGTGAAGTCAACAAGATTATGCAAATATAGCTGGAGCGTACCCTTTTTCGATGGTACTCGTCCAGTCTCAGGGGGTGCAGGACTCAAATCCGGTTAGTGTCCGTCTGTGAGATGGGTCTTTGTGTATTTAGAGGCATCCCCGGTAGAATTTATCATTTATAGTTCTTTAGGAGGTATTTGGATTGGCACCGTATTTCTTCCTTCAAGGCATGCATTTTTTTAGCAATCATTTGGGGGGATGTTTTAAGAGAAGTAAAAGTTTTTAAAAGCAAGGGGGGGGGGTAAAGTTTATGAAAATTTTTAAGTAGTGAAAAATAAAAGCAAAATCAAAACGCTTACTCGAGAAAAACATTAATGAATAAATATGGAAATATAACTAACTGACAAATGACAGATAGTGATGATAAGTTTTACTGTGCAATGCATGGGCTTCAATAGCTTGCTCAATCCATTTGCAAATTTTTGATGCCTACGTATTCAGTTACACTACAGTTCTGAAATTCTGTATAATTTGGCTATTTTTTTTCGTATGTACGGAACCGTTTTATATCATGCATCATATTTTAAAGTATGAGCTTTCATACAAAGGAGCTTTCATACAATATTTGAAACGAATGATTCGTACGTGTTGTAGCGGTGACTGTCGTCAGGTACGAATCATTATTTTTCAAATAAAAATTATTTCTGAGAAGTTGATACTTTACTTAGCGAAATCCCGTTACAACAAATACCAAGTACGCAACAAAGTAGTTTTTCATTCCCAAAATAGTCCAGTCATATTAGACGTTAAAATCGAAAATCTCGATCGTAACTCTGAATTTTTAATACGTTACTTGGGTCACTCAGAGTAGTGTAAATATAAGTTGGGAGTTTTCTAAAACCTTTGCTGGCTGCAAAACTCGCGAAAAACAGCGAAACATTTCGACTTTTTCCAGTAATTCCTTTATAACTCCTAAACTATGTAACTTTTGATGACACATATGAATACCCATTTTGAGGAACACAAAATTTTCAACAAATTAAACTTAAGTGTCGCTATGTAAAATTAAAATTTTAGGAGATACCGTTCTAAAAAATGGTCATTTTTTGCTTAAACTGAAAAAAATGTCCCTCGATTACATTTTGAACCAAATATCGACATAAGTTTCTATTCTACAAGACAAAAACGGACATTTAGTTACAGTACATTTAATCAGCTTTTATTTAAGCTTAAACAGAAGTCTGTAAGTTCAATATTTCATTTTAAAGCGAGATAGAACAACTATTCGAAAATTTTAATTTTTTTGAGAAATGAGAAAAATCGCTTTCTAATAAGAATAGGAGGGCACTAGACAATAAAAAATGCATAGAATAGGGTAACGCTTGATTAAAATAATATTTAAATAATTTCAAAAAACTTTGCAAGTCAGTTTCGCTCATTGTTTTGCTTTTTTTATGATGTTCCTTTGTGGCTGTGGTCTTATCCCGACTTTTTTCAGATTTTTATTTATTATTCCTAAACTATGCAACTTTTAATGATACATGTGAATACCCATTTTGAAGAACACTAAATTTTCAACAAGTTAAGCTCAAGTGGTGCTCTTTAAAACCAATAGTTTAGAAGATATCGTACATCAACTATTTGTCATTTTTTACAAAAATGAAAAAAATATATTAATTCTAATTGCAATAGTCACATTATTTGTATACAAATGAGGTGAGCTGAAGGACTATTTTCTGCATCCAATAAAACTTATCATGTTCCTGAACATTTGCATTGTAAGATTTTTATAATTATTTTCTTGCAACGTTTGAGCAAGAACTAGAAAAAATATTACGGAATGTAAAACACAATAAAGTTATTTCGCAGCCATCAACAATTTTTGTATTCGTGCTATATACGTCTAACGGCCCTAGAGAGATAAAACGCAAACAATAAATTACAACGTATTAATAAGTTATTCCTGTAAAAACTTATTGACTTTTCATCTGCTAATTTTTATTAGGAAATGGCAGTTCTAAACGTGAAATATTTTTGTGAAACTGGTATTGTAATTAAACCTTGATAAATGAAATATTATTCGGGCTCTAAAAGTTTAAAAAAAAAATCAATAGCTTTTCAACGCAGTGCTGAATGGAAAATATTTCATTAGACCATTTAATGAAATATCAAACTAATCAGATTACTGAGCAATAGAATAACAAAACAGGCAGTGTTTTCGGCGGCGAATAGGACTAACTGTTTCTTAATGGACGAAATAGGCGACAAATCTAACGTTTCGCCAAAAAGTAAGGAGCACGTGAAGCAAAATAATCCATTTCAATGAATATGTGTTGGTATGGGGAAGTGGTTCTCTTTATGCCTAACGTACTCTGTTTATTTTCATCCACTGATCCTAGAATTATCCTGGAATTACTACCAATTGCATTATAGCAAATTGTGTGGATAATTCGATTAATGCCATGGAAGTTGTAAGCAATCATTCGGTTTGGTGTAATGAAAAGAAGTAAATCTTGGGGGAGGAGATTAGACCAGCTTGACAATGTTAAAATAAATGAGGAAACTTGTCAGTTCGAAAGAGAAGTAGTTCCTATTAATGATTTAAAAATATCATCTACTGTAAGGAGGTATTCATAACGGAAGAGGGTTTAGTCATGATTTTTAAACACGTAGAAGTTATCCCAAGAAAATAGGTCATGGTAGATTCATTAACGAATTATAATAACCGGTTACTTGCTGTTGCTACATAAAGAGGACATTAATTATATTCATAGAACATTTTCTAGACGAATATAGTTAGTTTACTGTTACTAAAAAGGTATTTTCAATAAGCATATATTATGTCTCAGTGTTGTAACAGGAAAGTTTTAATAGAAGGGGGAAGGATAACCTATCTTTTCTAAAGGCTAAAAAATGTAGATAAATAACAAATATTACAAACACTTATTAAGCTTATCATTAGTTTAACTTCTTAATTATGTATGCAAAATCTTCAGTTTTAAGTTAAGTAAAACAAAAGAAAAAGAAAACATAATCAGATAAAACTGTCATCAAATGAAAAATACTGTTGCTATTTAAATAAAACTATTGAAGTTTGTGCTCATATATTGTTTATGTTGCGGTACTACTAGTCCCTGTTGTTTCAATGAAACTGAGCTGAACGATATCAGTTCCGGAGACAATCCTTTACAGTAAAGGATTTTCCCTAAGATATATCAGTTTATTTTCTTTTTTATCATATGGATCACAACGTGGTGACTAGGAATGCGAATGAAATGGTGACATTAATCGGCAGTACCGATTAATCAGCCATAATCGGCAGCTTTGCCAATTATCAATTATCGGCAAAATTTTGCCGACTAATTGGCGGAAAAATTTCTTAAATATTTTTTTTTCTCAAAGGACACCTACAATAAGGAATTATGATGATTAAATTTACTAACAGTAAAGAATTATGAAATTGTAGAGAGTAAAAGTAAAACAAATAATTCAGAAATTGCGTAAAACTTAATGAAATATTAAAAATTAACCCTCATTGCTGATATTCACATGACACTATTATGAACGATTAAATTACTATACTTTTAAATTGAAAAGCGAAAATCATGAGTATTTCATTTTATTTATAATCAGCCAAAGATTGTCGATTAATTGTGGTGGGGGGGGGGGGAATATTTCAAAATAAAATGTCTTTAAATATACCTTGTACAAGAATTTACGATGAAAAATATTTATGAACAATAAATAAATAACTTTCTGCAAATACAAGAGTAACATGTAGTACAAAGTGTAGTGAGGAAAAATAAGACTAATAACTGAAAAACTATAACGGTTAACGGAATGAAGTATAAAAAAATAATACGCATAATTGATATAATTTTTTTAAAAATTAACTCTTCCCCAATTTTAATAAATATGCACATATACGTAATGTTAAAAAATTTTTGGTGTATTGATTTTTTCTCCATTACCATAGCGTTTCAGATAACTTTATAGCGTTTGCACGGAATAAGTTTTAGACAGTTTAGATAGGTACTAATAGTTTAAAAATAAATTTAAATTAAATGTGCTCCCATATTAGCTTGCTCACCACAATCTCCCTTTGTTTTTTCTTTCTTTCTTTCTTTTTTTTTTTTTTTTTTGAATTTTCGTGAAAAGTTTATTTTATTAACTATAACATAAAAAAAGGCTAATAGAAATTGGATAAAATGTTGAAATTATTTTGGAAGAGTTAGGAAACTGGAGAAAAATAGTTTCGCAGAAATAAATTCGTCACTAGTATTTCTAGTGATCGAAATTGTAAAAGAAAAAAAGTGATGGAGACATTGATAGAAGTAAAAATTCTAATTTATCAGCAAAGCCGATCAATCGTCCGATTATGAACAGCCGATGAATCGGTAAGCGGTAATCGGCCAATTTGCTTATCGGTGCACCCCTAGTGGTGACATTAAATTAAGACATGCATAAGTTTCCGGAGAGTTTTCAGATGACAGTAACTTGTCAGTAGAGCTGATGACAGTAGAGCGGATATACTCTGTCTGTCTCTTTGTCTATTTTCAACGACAGTAACAAAGCGAGAGGAAGAATGATGGACATTTTTCTGTTGCTCCCCAGTATATACAGAATACCGTTGCACTTACGCATAAATAAATAAATAAATAAATAAAAAGGTTAATGTTGATCACGGGAAAAGCAATTTTCAATTTTGAAGGGTATAAGCTGCGTCGATAAACTCAAAATTTATTATATTTCTTTTCCTAATATCATTCTAAATTCTCAACTTTAATTCATCACGACGAAACCACTTTTTGTTCTTAATTTTTGTGCTATTTTTCTTTTTGAAGCTAATTTGATCTACATGTACATATTTCTAACATATATATTTTGCTAAGTCAGATTCTTGTCTCAGCGTATAAAGGTAAAAAAGAAATTATGGAAATAGAAAGTTAATTGTAGAAATATGTCTTTCTGTTCGGTTTTAAAAGTTCCAAATGCTAATATTTGGATGAGTGAAGTTTTGTGTATGAAAATCTGACACACAGAATTCTAATACAGTACATTTAGATTTCTTTGCTCATTAATTCACTTTTATTCGTTCATTCAGTTAACTTCTTATGTATTCACCAATTTGTCTACATATTTTTCTCATGCATTGATTGATTTTAATTCATTTATTCCTTTATTGTTTCATTATTTATTTATGTATTCATTTAATTGATCATTTTTTAATAGTCAGACATAAAATATTTCATTAAAAACATTTTATATTTCACTTTGCACATGAAAAAAATAAAACTTTTCCAACTTTTTTTTTTTTTTTTTTGAATTTACTATTTTACTTCCGAAAAGGAAAAATGATGTTTCTGCTCAATTTTTATTGAAAAAAAGGGTGGGGGCGGGTTTCCTTATGCACCGTAATTTTCAGAACAAGTTTCAATTTTGTGCATCTTGAAAAAGTCAGTAATTTTAATAATTGCCACTTCGCCCCGCATTTCCCTTAACAATTATTTTAGTTAACAATATTCACAATAGATGTCGCTGCACTGCGTAAGCTTTTCAACCATCCATCCTTGAGGTAATTCATTATTATCCCTTTTTAACCGTCTTCAACAAGTTTGTATTGTTTAAACATAATCTTACCCGTCATGACCATGAATATAAAGAACCATCTGCACCTTTAACCTATTGTTTTACTTCTTCACACAAGCGTGCTGAGAACACCTGCCGTTTACATTTCAATTTTTAGTTTTGCATTTTCTTTTGAACCTTTGTATTCTTTTCAGAAAATTATCTTTTTGTTTCTAAGAAGTATCTGTTTTCACTCTGCACCTGTTACTTGATTAGCTTTTTTAAAAGAGTTTTTCCCAAAAGGTTTTCTTTAAAAATTGTGTTAATCGCGTTAGAGGTTTCAGACACTAATGATTTTTTTATTTTTTTACAAATAAAAAAACTTAGCTTTTTTTTTAAAGCATATCAAATTAAATCTCTGTTTTAAAGAACAATATTGTGTTACTCCACACTTCCTGCCTCTTTAAATTCAAGTTTTGAAGTTTCGGATTTCAAAAGCTCTTGTTCGTAATTCAAAGTCTCTTTCAATTAAATTTCCTAAATTTTCAATTTAAATTAGTCATATCTGTCAGAAAGAAGATTCTGTTATGAGTAAAAAAGGTACTCTTCTTTAGATAATTAATTATTCTTCTTCTCAATTATTTTCATTATTAAAAAGAATAATTACTTTTTTTTTATCATTTAATGTACTTTTTCTTTTTTTTTTTTATTTTCTTGAAAAACTCAGTCTTTTATAAGAAGCATAAATCAATTCTGATTTTTGCCACCCCATAGAAATACCGAAAGAAAAAACCCTCCAACGGAAAATTTTATCTCAAAAATCACATCTCCCGTAAAGATTTTAATAGCCAATTAATCATCGTAGACATAAAGTGGGGAAAAAACTTTTTCTTAAACATCTTTTTAAGACAAGGCGGGGGAAGGCTGCGAGTAGGTGGGATGTTTCCAACTGGCAGGCGGTCACACCCCGGTTAACAAGAAAGTGATACATTATTTGAACAATATCCTGAAACAGGCAGTTTTCCTTGGACAGGGGCCATTCCTTGCACGCGATATCCCTAGATGACGCCTCACAGATTATTTCCACACGCTCACTTCCGTGCAAGAGATCCTAACAATATTAAGCATGACAACTGCACCTGCTATGCTTGCCATAGCGGTGGCTAGGCATTTCCTAGAATTAACCTTCACTCATAAAAGGATAGATTTTTTTTTTCACTGCTCATGTCTTGTGTTTTGTGTAGATAGGGAGATAATTATGTCATTAAAGTTTGAATGTATCGAGATTAATTTTTCTTAAGGAATTGTTGCTGCTGTTGCGTGGTCACGCAACTGCCAAGAGATTTGGATTTTTGTAAAGAGTTTTATGAGTAATAAATTTTCATTCTCATTACGGGGTATTAAGTAGTCCGTTTGATTATCATAATTTTAAAGTCGAGGGCTTCTTTAGCGTAGATCGTATAATCCTAATGACTCTGAATAAATTTCAAAGAGTGAATTATTAGTTTAAAACTGTAGACATCAGATTTACAAGTCATGGAAGTTGAGTTTTTAGTTAATTTTAAGATTTTATTGTAACCAGTATTGTAATTTTTATTAACACATGCTTTCCACTTGCATGTAATGTAAACCTCAAGAACATTTTTTTTCTAATTTACTAAATCAAATTAGTGAATTTTTTTTTGTATTAATTAAATAAAGACGTATTGCTAGATTAATAACATTTTAATATGGATTATCTCAAGAAAGAGCTCATTCTTGGAAAATTGAAGAAAAAGAAAAAAAGAAAAAAAAACCTTTTATTAATGAAACATGCAACATCAAATTTTAACATAAATAGAAGACTATGATATGTACTAATGAGAAAAGTTCTGATGGGGCCAATTTATTTATGTGAATATTTATAATGACTTAGAAACAATAATAATAAAACATATTTTTTTAGTATTGTTTTATTTTTTTAATAAAACTATACTGTACTTTTTACTAACCTTAATTTATTCATTTAACGAACAATGTATGAGTTTGATTAAATAGTAAACTGCAAAAAAATCCACTTTTTAATAATTAATCTTCTAATAACTAAAACATTGATGTCTTTAAGAGCAGGAAACTTGAGGTTATTGGTTGACCAAAATTTGAATCATGGAAGACTTAGCAATTTTCAATACTATCAGAAAAAAAAATAAAAATAGTAGCTTTGTTGCAATTATTTAAGGGACAATCTGTTAATCGTTATCATATATAGAATCAAAACCTCTGGTAAAATAACCGGTATAAACAACCAACTCTCTAAGATAAGTAGATGGATGTAAGATGAGGGGAAAAAGCATCAGATAACACCTAATGCAAAAATCTTTTATTTCTTAATTTTTATTTGACAGTTTATTTTTATTTGACACTTATTAATAATGAGTTTATTTTTCTTTAACAATAAAAAACATAAGAGCTTCCATTTTGTGACATCCAGAAATTCCAGTAGCTTCTTAACAATTGAGAATCTTAAGATATCTTTTCTACCAATAAAATACGAAAGGAAAATTCTTAAAACGTAATGCAATTATCCTATATGTAAACACACTCTCTTTAACTTAACAAGTTATGTCTAAATATAACATTCACTCAGCGTTAAACTGCTCAAATATCTCTTCGGATATTTCCAAATCTAATATCTGATAACCGTAATTTTCGTTTTGCAATAATAAGCGAAAACCAACAGATAACGAATTTCTGCTTTGAGGTTGATATTCACCTGTTCACCACCCATAAGTCATTACACTATTAGAACCTGTCGTTCCCAATACCACAGAAGAAAAATGGTTGCAGAACAGCCCAATCATTCCCAGTTAATGATATAACGCTTATTTCCGTCTTTATATAAAAAGATGGAAGATTCGGATATTATTTATTTCATACATTTTATCTCATACTGATCTCCTGCTCAGAAATAGCAATTTCTTGAATGTCCGTTCCTCCTTAGCATGTTGCGTGCCGTAATTGCTAGTTTCAGGTAGAAGCTGTTTCTAGATTGCCTTGTTATTTGCCGATGATGCCAGAATTTTCTCTACTTTCGAAGTTAATTGGTGAAATTGGTAATTTAACTAGATCTTTTTGACAGTGGTGTAAAGACTAACGAGAAAATCGCATTTTTTTATTAAAACTTCTGCAATTCAGGAGGGAAATGCTGAGTGCTTAAATGTTGTATAGCAATGTTCCCAACAAAATAAAAATTTCTTTTTTTTAATGAAAAGAATTAGGTCACAAGTAAGTTTTATTCCTTAACTTATAGAAATTGCAGCGTCCCAATGATCACGTGGAAAGGCACAAGGTGAAAATTCTCTAGCATACCATTTCTGAAATAAAACCGAAAAACAACATGAGACGTGCAAGAAAGCAAAATTAGTTATTATGATAATGTGATATTTATTAAAATGTTTTAAAATTTCTTGAAGTTTTCCGGTATTAATAAATTTCACGAGTTTTAAGTTGTTTGATTTCGCTGCTTTTTTGTTCAAAATGTGCGTCAGTCGTGTAGTTTTGCTTCAAAATGGATTTAATCGTTTTTTACCTTTTTTTTCCAATGTAACTAAATATATTGTCAGGATTTTTCAAACCATATAATATTCTGTTATTATTCTCGATAAAATATTGGGGAAAGTTATTTCCTAAAATTTGATAATAAATCTTGCATACCAAAACTGATCAATGTAATTACGGAAAAGGATGACTAAATTCCTTTTCAAAACAAGCTCTTCATTTGGTGCTCAGTAGCCAGCTGCGTTCAAGAACATTCGACAGAAAAGTGTCTACTCATGCAGTCAGATAATTTTCACTTTTCTAATATTCTATACACTCTTCCACATTTGAATTTCTGTAAATCGGGAGGTTTTACTAATATACGTCTTAATCAAGTTTTTAATTTTTATAACAGCAAGTAAATTGGCGTAAAATAATTTTCTTGAAATATACATGTAAATACCCACGGCAATATCAATTTACGAATGGCTCGGTGAATGAACATAGCACTTAAAATTTCGAGGAAAAAAAACAAACAGTGACATGTATATATTAAGAACTTGGGTAGGGGAAATACCGCGGTTGAAACTACCAAAACGCCATGATTGAAAAAACAACACGGTAAAGCATGCTGGGAAGCATCTGCGGCATACGTAATTTCTTTTATGACGGTAAGTTTTTTCCCCCCTTCGGATTCGACACGGGAAAGCTCAAGTAGAAGTGCTCGAATTGTGGGTGGTGCAGAAGGAAAAAAATCTATAAATTAAATAAAATATTGGTAAAAAGAATAGCACGTGGGAGATGGCAGGTTGAATTTTTTATGATGGCATTGACGGATTGGATGCGCGCTGCTTTTTCTTTTTCATTATAAGGTGTCATTTTCTCCGTGAGAGTTAGGGTTCTTCTCAAATAAATGGGAAATATGCAGTGCTACGATACGCATGCAGGGAGTGAAGGGAAAATAATCGAGTTGCAGACTAACTCCTGCTCATCCTGAGATTAGAGTGTAATTTCATGCGAACTGCCTTAATTTACCATTTACTGCCGTATTGTTACCTCAGCAAAAAAAGGAGGGGAAAAAAAATCATTTTTTTAAATTTGCGGTCTATATTTGTACGGAAGGATGTACGCGAAAAATCTTTCTTCCCTTCCCTCCCTCTTTTTTTTTCCTAATGAGAGATACGTGGATCGCATTGCGGTCTTTTGTCCCTGAGTTCTTAATTACATATTTTGTCAAAAATATGTGTTACTTCAGAAATATTTTAAAGAAATACTTAAAATTATGATTCAAATTTGTTTTCATAAATCTTCAGGATGTTTAAACAGACGGTATTAAAAAGTATTACACAAGCACGTGCGCAAAAGTGATCCTTAAATTAAAAAAAAATAGTTTTCAATTAGTAACATAATGATTAGCCAGACGGTATAGGAATGTCATAAACGCGAGTGTTTGAAATGATATTCAAATATTTAAAAAAGGGGGATTCATCAAAGGTTATTCTATTCCAGTAAGTGTTTATCAATAAGTTAATATTTTTATGGCGAACATTATATGATAAGAGAATTATTCTTCACTAGCTGCACCAGCACGACTGAGCTAGTGCAGTAAAGCTAGAAAAAAAGCTATGTGATTGCATGTAACATTTTAGTTCCAACACTTCAGCCAAAACATGCGATAAATCATCAGTTCCATTGAAATGTAAAGCAAACAGCTGAGTAAATTAAGTAATAGTATTGATTAAAACTGAAAAAAAAAAGAAAGCAGACGACTTTTATTTAACAGTGAAACTATTTTGATTTAATTCAATTTCAATAAGACTTGTAAAGTAAAAATTTTAAAAAATGTTTGAAAAATGTAAAAAGAAAAAACGAAACAAACAAAGAAGCTAAAGGACGTAATCGTGGCAATAAAACAAAAGTTATGAGAAAACTAGCTGCGTGGCCCGGCGTTGCACGGGCTGTAATGTAGTGAAGGCAGTTTGAGAAAACTACTCACCACCAAGGCGGCTCGCCTTTAAAGTAATGAGGAAAGTTTAAACAGTTTACTCGCCGTCAAGGCGGCTCGCCTTTACAGTAGCGATGAAAGTTTCAATAAACTACTCGCCGCCAAGGCGGCTCGCCTTTAAAGTATCAAGGAAAAGTTTAATAAACTACTCCCCGCTAAAGCGGCTCGCTAAAAAGCTTTCCTGCATCAAGGAATCAATCGAATTATTTGCACATGCTTCCTCAAAAATAAAGACGATGTCAAGTAGCGCATACTCAGCACTCTCCCTAAATAACAAATAAAATTCCTTTCCAAAAACAGTTATTTCCAAACCGCTTTTTTCCTGTAAAATTAATTGCAAAATTCTAAACGAAAAAGTTGTTTTAATATTTGGATCGCAGCCAAAAAAAAGCCCCTTCTAAAAACAGCAATTGCAATTTTATTTAAAAACACATTTTCAAAATGGTTCCAGAGAAAAAATATGTCATTAATAATTAGAATAAAAACAATTGTTAGAACTTTGTTATAACATGCATTCAAAATGACAATGGAAAAAAATAACACTCTTTCATTTTAAAAAGTTCAATTTAATTAACGTTTTAATTTAAAATCGCAACGGAAAGAAATAAATATCTTGGAGTTTTAAATAGTTCAATAATTTAATTAACGTTTTAATTCAAAATGGCAACGGTAAGAAAAAATGTCTTGGAAGTTTAATCCTTTATTAGGCTTAATCGCTTAAAATTTGACTACTTATTAATTGATATCTTCGCTAATTAAAATCGTATAATTATATAAATTGAAACTAATAAAGCCTGAAAAATTACCTATCTATCGGTACCTGGTTCGACTTTCAGTTCATTGGCGTTCAGGAGAAATAAGCGTGACATAGATAGATAGTTAGAAAGAAAGATAGAAAGAAAGAAAGAAAGATAGAAAGAAAGATAGAAAGAAAGATAGATACTCGGTTTTTAATATAAACTAGCTGCCAGGGCAGCTAGATTAGCTTCCTGCGGCATGTTGATGCATAACGTCCCCCTTCTCTAACTTTTACCTCATTCTGAAGTTATATTATTTGATATAATTTAATGTTCATTCGATTTCAAGACATATCACGCACGTGGCCCGGCGTTGCACGGGCACTTCGTGCCCTGAAAGTAGTGAGAAAAAAATTTAAAGAAACTACTCCCCGCCAAGGCGGCTCGCTTACAGGCGCTTCACGCCTTTACTTTTTTCCTATATAAAAAAAATCATTCGAATTATTGAGATGCTTCGCGCCTTCAAGTTGGTGAGGAAAGTTTCAGTAAGTTCAGCTCGCTCAAAGGAGAAAAAGCAGACATTGATACTCAGTTTTTAATATAAGTAGATGGCTCTTCAACAAATGAATGTTTCAAAATATTACAAGTAGCTAGCGATAAAAATACTATGTAAGTCGCCCGCTTATGAGTTTCGTGTTTGATTTAGTTAAGCCTTCATTCAAAATTCGCATTATCATTTTTATTTCTGTTTCATGGCAACCACGTTTTGCAATGCAACAATGGCTTTCATATTTAATCATTTATTAGGCTTAATCGCTTTAAATTTGACTACTTATTAATTGATATCTTCGCTAATTGAAATCGTATAATTATATGAATTGAAACTAATGAAGCTTGAAAAATTACCTATCTATCGGTACCTGGCTCGACTTTCAGTTCATTGGCGTTCAGGAGAAAGAAGCGTGACATAGAAAGATAGTTAGAAAGAAAGATAGTTAGAAAGAAAGATAGTTAGAAAGAAAGATAGTTAGAAAGAAAGATAGTTAGAAAGATACTCAGTTTTTAATATAAGTAGATAAGTTCAGCTCCACTATAACTTTTAATTTTATTCCCAAGCTTAATCATTTAGAATCGTTTGCCATGGTCAAGGTAAGACTTGCATTCCAGGATTCTAAAACCAATTATTACAGCTCTCATAATGCTTACTTCGAACAAACATCATTTTAAGCAGAAAATTCTAAGCTTTCGAATGACGGAAAATTTGAAAATCTATCAAAGTATTTCTTCTATTTTGTCAAATTTATGCGAAAAAATGAGCTTTCAATTTGCATAAAAAAAGGAACAAAATCGAATTTTAGAAAAAACGCTTAGAGGTACTCAAAGGGGTTCAAGGTTTGTAAATAAAGCGAATATAAAAATTAAAAAAACAACTTTTAGTAGCAGGCGAAACAATTCGCAGTATGTAGTTTTTTATTTTTTCAACTATCAAGAAAACGGATTAGTTTTTTACAATCTTGGAAAAAACTCTGATTTTAATCCCTATTTTCTTTGTCTTTAAATACAACTAAATCCTTTGTATATAATTTTATCATAAATTTAGGCCTTTTGATCTTCAAAAAATTATGAAGAAAGTTACAACAAATATCTTTTGCTCATAATAGCATTGATTCAACTAATCTCAGTACTGAACTCATAAAAAGCACTGCTCGGTACTTGGACGTGCACTTGTACTTTTAAAGTGAAAAAAAGTTTTACTTCAGGTCCAGTTTTAACATACATAAAAAAAACAATGTATTTGAAAGTAATAAACCTTGATCTATAAAATTGCACTTTATAATCCTGCTTATAATGTCTTCTTTTTCTCACCCTTCCCGTTCCCTGGAAAATTAGAATATTTCTGCTTGAAATTTATACAAGTTGGCAAAAAAAAAAAAAAAAACAGCAGGAGAAAAGTCAACCATTGGGCCATACTCCAAACTTCATGGTCGCTCATATTAGCTTGTTGAATCCGGGTTTGTTAGTCGTACAGGTCAGAAAACTCAGCATAAGCGAGGTTGTAAATTATTGTCCTAAAAACTTGAACCATTTCCACAATTTATAGAGCGTGAAAACACATTGATAAATATTTATTTTAGCGTTCTTTAAGTACGTCCCAGTGAAAATGATAGTTTTACACTCATTATTCTAACTAAAGGCGTTTACTTGCCAAAACGTGTAAAAATTTATGGAACACAGGACTTTTCAGTGATTCTTGCCAAAGTTTAGAGCTTGTTAAGCTCAGAAACGCATGGAAATCTGAAAATGCCATTCAAAAGCTTCACCTTTAATGACCTCTGCCTTTTTACACGAAGGCCTCCACATAAATGTGAGAGTCTACAATAGATTTATGCCTCCTACAAGAGAGAAAAAAGAATGAAGTGCCCAGATTTTGCTATTATTTGTGGGTGGAGGAACTTTTGTTGGACTTTGTCTAGATATTTTCGTTCTAGAATGGCCCCATTAGCAGGTTCTATAGACCCAGGAACCTGCTGAGACCATGATCTCATAACGGGTCGACCTTCGACCTTGTGGAGCGACCACCCAGGTAGCAGGTGAATGCTAAAAAGGTCAAAAAGTGAATTTGTAGAACCACTTGACAACAACGTGAAAAAATGCATGAACAAATTTTCCAATTTCATCATGAGTTATGATATATCCTAAGAAAAACTCATGCATCTATAATATCAATTTATAACATACTCATTTTAAAACAACTTATATGGAAACTTCTGGAACATGGTTTAGTTCGTATTAAAAATATTTTGTGTCTTGAGCTTGTCTTGCTCACATTATTTCACAGCTTAACTAAATGACAGGAACTTCAAGCAAATTATTTGTACGCAGTGTGGTCTTTGCATGTTCTACCATATCTTCAAAAGAATTTTAAGCACGATGATTTGTTTCGTCATGTCTTCAAAACAGATTAAAATGGCTTATATGCATTAATCGACTATATTATGACTATAATCCCATATTCTCTAAAATTCCTTGAACTGTCCCTGATAGTAATATTGCTATTTAAACTATTATGAAACTTCCATGAACGTCTGCTCTTTAAATAATTAGCGCATCTTCCTAAGTATATGCATCTATTTATCTAGCTATTTTTTGATTTATCGACCACTCTTCACAAATATATAAAAATTCTAATAAATGTTTGATATGATTTGACCAAACCAATATTACGCATTTTTTATCTATATCTCTCTCTCTTTTTTTTTTTGAAGAATGATGTATTGAATTTTTGAAAGACAAATGACGTCACGAAGAATTTTCAACTTTAATTTCTTACTTCTATTTTGAAATAAATTACAATTTCGGGTAGTAAATGGTAGTAGTTAAACTCTAACTAGCTATAAATTTACTTTACAATCTTCTTTAATTTTACTGTTACAATAAATATCTTATTAAATTATTGAAGTAAATTTTAAATAACGTAGCGTGTAACACGGGCTTGAAAACAGCATTTTTGTATTGAAATAGAAGTAAATTTTCTTCATTTGATAGATCTAAAAAGCTAAGAGACATCCTGCGTCTCATTAAATTGTGTTCGTTATGTGAGAAGCTATGTTAGTCGAGATGGCGCTATAAAATATGTCAGAGCGTACTGAAAGAAACTGTTCCTAGCTCGATTCAAAATAAGCATGTTTAAGAAAATAAGAGCTGGAAAAAAATATTCAGTAAATGTAATTTCCCCATTAAATGATTAAAATTTCCACCCATTGTTGCAAAATTTGGTTGTCTCGTAACAACAATATTAATAGTAATCATGATGGAAATTTTGAACCAAGGCTTCTCTGGAGTAAGTATGAAATTTATTGCTTTCTTAGGATTTTTATATTCATCTATGCCAATGATTGATACCGGGTTAAATAAAAAGAAAGTTGATATTGGCAGCAGTTAGAAAGTAGAAAATGATTTTTTTGGAAAATCACACGGATAAAATAAATAACGCATTTAAGTTTGATTTCACGTTCTTCTTCACACCCAATTAATCTACCGCATGGTCACAAAAAAAAAAAAAAAACTTTATGAAATATAATTCTACTGGGCTTAGTTGAAAGTCATATATTTATTTTCTTGGATTTGGCATGTTGCATTTAATCCCGTGAGAGGCCGGGCACATCAGCTAGTTGAAATAATAAATGTGTTTCCTTTTAGTATCAAACGTGACCCTTAATTTCACTTACTATACATATATAGTGTATATTTTCATGAAATTTTCAAGGTAGTATTTCAATAATGCGAAGCATTCGATTCTATCTTACAAGTCACATCTGCATTTTCAACTTCACTTTCGTACCTAATATCCCTAAAATACAAAAAAAAAAAAAAAAAAAAAAAAAAAAGAACCTTCAGAAATTGTTCCGATAGCTTTCCAAAGAGTACCAAAACACATTTGACACGTTTTTTTGACAAGATTCAACATTTCTCGAAAATTTGTTTTCAGTTGAAATATTGCCTCCGTTTGAAAAATGTGATTTACAAAAACACGTATTCCATTATATCAGTCAC
This sequence comes from Uloborus plumipes, assembly GCA_038373865.1. Taxonomy (NCBI): domain Eukaryota; kingdom Metazoa; phylum Arthropoda; class Arachnida; order Araneae; family Uloboridae; genus Uloborus; species Uloborus plumipes. The sequence goes on from JAXGGA010013082.1 coordinate 30,469, forward strand.
AAAAGAATTCCACGCAGCGCTCTAAGCAAAATAAATATTATTCTCCGCTCAGAATTGAGAGGTTTTAATAAATGATTTTAATAACACTCGAAACACGTGCTTCTCTTTCATATGCAAAACAACTTCGAGGGTCAAAAACTATTTGGAGACACATTCTTGCATGGATTTAAATTCCATATAAATCGCTTTTCCCACCGTTACTAATCGGGCATAGAAGAAGACACCCTATGGTTCTCTCCAAAGAGAAAGATGTGGGGTCACCAGAAGTGCTACTGGATCTTCCTTGTTGGCTGAAAGTTACTTTCTTAAAATGTTATATTTCGAGTTCGTTACTGAACTTGAAATTTAGTTATATTTTGCTTAACTATGTTAATAAAATGTGGCTTCATTCGCATTATTTATGGTACTAGTTAGTTCATTAAAAGTAAAAACTAGTAAAACAAAAGAAATAAAATTCCAAACTTTTGCAGTTGCTCATAAACAGTCGAGAAATTTTTTATCACCATTTCAAGCTTCGTTTAAATTTAACATGTGATAGTAAAGACTGAAAACATGAGCTGCACCTAAAAATGAAATGATATCTTCTTATTTTTTAACAAACATAAAATACATATTTGTGTAGTTATTAAAATATTTGTGTAGTTATTTTTCTTTTGATATTTCCCTAACTAATTGCCTTACATTTCTAGTAAGCGTTAACGGAAACCATGCTGATAAACAGTTCAAAAAAAAAAAAAAAAATGCGGGAAAACTAATGTTAAAATATAGGGTGCTGGAAGTATAGAAAAAATCAACAATTACAAAATCTTTAGTGTTTTGGCGTGGTTTGGGAATTTAATTTTTCTTATGAGAACAAAGTGTAGAAAATTTATATATATTGATACTTTTTCTTCCTGTAACAAAAAGTGAGTTAGTGCGCTCACCATCGTTTTTTAACAGTAAGTGAGATAGTGTTTGAAATAAAATATGTACACGAAGTAAAAGTATGCGACATTGTTATCAGCAGAGAGTGAATAAATCGTAGTTACTATTACAATCTTAAATTTTCAGTTTCCTTAAAATAAATGGTACCGTAACTGCGCGGAAATTTGAAAAACTTTTATGGCTTCATTTATTTTCAGAAAATCATGTATATTTGAAGCCAATTAAGATTTTCAGTTTACATCAAGTAAATTACTAACATACATTTTAAATATATACATATGTGCACCTAGAAGCGTACTCTTTTCCAACGTTACCTTTGATACAGTTTCAACAACTGTTAATGATGAAGCAAACTAGCTTTCTACACCTCTTATTTTAACAAGTGAAATCTTTTACCTCTTCGTCTATTGGAATTTGAAATTGGAGCTTATCTATTAGCTATCCTACCATTACTAAATCTTGCAGCTCAATATCACGTGTTTTGGAAATCCATATTAGATTCAACTGTATATATAATTTTATTTCTAGGTAAAACTATTGTTTACACATTTGATGTAATAACATAACAAATTAACTAACATAACTTAATACAGGAAATTTCTTTCCACAATTTTTACAACTTCACGATTTAACTAACAAGATAATTTTTTCTTAAAATGTGTAAAAAAAACAGCGACTTCTGATTTTTGTAGGAGAATGTGGACACGAAATTGGATATTTGCTCATCGCCAAGTTGGCGACAAAAATAGTCACTGGGCTGCCATGTTATTACTTAGGAAGAGAAAGAACAAAAATGGGTGTTCGATCCAGCGTGAAATTGTCCAGTTTTCTTTTGGATCCATGACCGCCCCGGGGATGCCCTAGCCAATATTCACCCAGCCCCCTTCTATTTTACTATTTTTTGTCCTTCTTATATATATATCTTTATATTTATCCAGTCTTTTCACCGATTTTTTTATTAGCAGAACTGAAAAAAGGATCTTACTATTTTCCTCCTGCCCCCTCCACTAAGCATGTACAATACAACACTTATTCTTAGCAGCAACTAAAATCAAGAACTAAGGACTTTTTGCCTCTGGGGGTAAGGATTAGTCCTTTTTCAGATGAATGAACCGAGGAAAAATCCTTGAAAAAAAAGTCCTACATCCACAGGGGTTGTTAAAAGGAAGAGGCTAGGTTTGTAAGGCAACAGAGCTAAGCCATCGGTAAACAAAGCTACGGGATTTAGTGTGGAAAATGTTGGAAGAGAATTCAGGTTAGAGTAGATCCATGGTGACTACTTAAGATTTAAGAGTTTCCGTCTGAGTAAACTTATTCAAATTATTTTTTTGTATTTCACAAAGCTCACTCCCATGCAGTGTTGCCACGTAATGTTAATGTTTAAAAGAATATAATGGGCGGGAGGGGGATTAATTTTTTTAGCCGATTGAAGAAAAGCAAAGCTGTGTACTGTGTCACATGAGTAAAATAATTTCAAACCCTAGAATCTCGTTGATTGTGTTCCCATTATTTACTTTTTTTTTTTTAAATAAAAATTAAATGAGTAACACGCGTCACAGCTTTGGAACAAACGTTTGTAACTTGATGTAAATATATAATTCAATAGTGATTTTTTTGTTCATTTAAAATTTGCTGAATAGTGTCTAATACTATAAGTAATATATATTTTTTTGTATTAAAAAGATTATGTCAATAAATCACACAAGAAGGTTTGAAAATGGTGGATTTCGCAACATTAGAAAAAAATAATCGGTTTACCAAACAGTATCAGAAAAACTTCCATTTTCATAGCATGATACTGGCAATACTTTATGCAATATTCTTATAATACATAATAGTTTCTAAATGCCAACTATTTTTTTATTTATTTTTCTTTTTATTATTTATTTAAATATTTATTTATTTTTCGTAAATGAAACTGCTTACCAGTTGATATTTTTTCCCTAAGATCTTTCCGGTCCGTGGGTCAAAACATGTTCAAAAACGCTATCCTAGACAAGTTTTAAAATTTGAGCACTCAAATAGAAAACATAATAGGTAACACGCAAACGTGTTTTGTCTTCGTCTTTGTAACAGTTTAAAAAAAAAAGGCACATAACAGTCCAGCGAGGAATGGGAAAATATATTTAAAAATAATCCAATTGTGGAATTTTGGAACTGCATAGTAAAAATGTGACTAAGAGTAGGGTTTTTTTCCAATCGGCAGTAATAAATAAAAAGTAACAAGCTGATAAGCAGAAACATAACGTTTTATCTAGAAATAGCTTCAGTATTATTAACTATAAACATAAAAGTATCGACGGCATATGGGGTTGGTTAGAAAAAAAAAAAACATTACTTCCATCTGCCAACAAGAGATTTTGTTTCTGCCTTAGCTATTAAGTCATTATCCATATAGTATTATTCCTTATACGAGGAGAAAATTGGGTGTTGTGACCTAGCCCCTTTCGCGTGATGAGAAATTGTTTTTGATGTTATCTTATGTCCTTTCCATTTATTAGTGTCACAATTTTGCTCTTATTTTTTAAGGTGGGGTACTAGATTGTAATCTTCTGAGAAATTGCAGTTTTATTTAATATTTTTTCCTTGCTTTCAGTTACAGTCAGTGACTAACTGTGCGGCAAATTTTAAAGCGCAATTATTCCAAATTTTATTGCAAATTAGAACATTTGTAAAATAACGATAGGGAAAAATTCTTAAAAACAAGGTAAATTTATTATTTAAAATGTATATGTATTTAGTTTTAACACTTAAAGAGACAAAAAGTACTTGTGTTGTTCAAAATGCTTCAGCACGTGGTTATAAAAGTGTATTTTACTCATTTTTTTTTCAGATTAATATCTGATGCAAGATACATTTCGGTTAACACTTAATGTAAGTGTAAAAAACAAAATGCTTAATGTCATGTCACCACGTTATGGGTTACGCTTCTTTAAAATATAATTTCCTCGTTTATTTTTAATTTGGATGACCTTTTAGTTAAAATAAATGTTTCATTCCGCTAAACATGGTATCGTGCACGTAATGTAAGACGAAATAAGAATTTAAAATAAAATACTCGTTGTTATAAACAGTAACATGATATTAGAAATGATGCATTAGAACTGACTTTAAATTGGACACATATTAGTTGTTATAGAGATTAAATAGAATAAAATGTTTTGAAATGTTTCTAGTAATTTACTACACAAAACGTGTTATATAATGAAGAAACTAAAACATAATTTTCGAAAATATTCTACTTCATATTCCGTACAATTTCCTTTTTATAACCTGTTACCTTATTATATTTATTTTTTTTTGCAGTTTGAAACACTTTTTTTCATTTACTTAAGTAAAATATAATAAAATAATGAAGTAATAAGTCTCCAATTTTTTTTCCACCACAGCTCTATAATATTTCATTTAAAAAGTTCTTTCTACTATCAAACGTCAAACTTCGAAATTCTATCGTACAAATATATCCGGTAAAGCTCGATCTCAGAAACGAAACTTTTTACTATTTTTTAAGTTGGCAATAAATCCTGTTTTCCTGCAGTAAAAATCACTCGTGAAGGAAAAAAATTGGGATCTTACATTTCAAACTATTGTTACCGCATTATCCTTGCAGGAACTTTGATGTCCTCACAATACTGCCCTATTCGACGTATGCAGGGGGTCTCGGTACTAACATCAGTCAAGTTGGGGTCAATTCGGGGCGATATAGGGGAGGGGAGAGGGCGGATTTCATTGCCCAGAAACGTTCATGACAGCCGTAGACTTCCTTTTTAAATGGATTTTCTACTTTTATTTTGAGTACATACATTTTTCTTTTTTGTGATACTTCAGTAAGACTTACTGTCCTCTAAAACTTTTATTTCCTGAATTTAAGCTTTTACTTCAGAAATCTCATGGATGATTTAAGTCATTGTTGAGTTAATATTGGAAAATCGAGTTTTTTTCTTGCCTGTCCTATGAGTTAGAATGGTTGAGATTTATTGTTCTTTGACATTTTACAAAATGCCACAGATTCATTTTTGTTACGATATATTTTTCTTAAATAAAATGAAAACCTATAAGACATGTGTAGATAAAGAAGTACAAGATTTTAAGTTTTGTTTTTCAAGTTTGTTTCTTGTGTTTCAAGTAATATGAACTGGTGTAAAATTTTACAGTAAGTAAAAATATACAACCAAAAATGGTGTTTGCATATAAATATAACATATAAAAATGTTTGCCTTTTTTTTTTGTAAATCTTTTAAGCTATTGCTATTTTAAATTTTGCTTATGGAATCGCAAACGTTTAACAATTAGGTAGGTCATTTAATTGTTTGTAATTATAATATAAGATTAAAAAGCTATTTTTATTTCGATGTAACTTGCAATGGCAAAGTTTATCTCTCAAGGCGTAGCAAGGGAAAAAAATATTCATTAATTTTAGCACAATGAAACTAGAATTTTGATGTGAACTGTGATGTGATGTGTGTACTGAAAACCATTTTGACGCTTTTTTAGTAAATTAAAACAATAGAGATACTTTATTCACATTAATTTTATTTAAAATTTGACTAAATATTTTACATTTCGTTAATGAGAAATAAAAGAAATCAAATATCTACAAAAATAAGCACTGTACATAAAGTACACAAAAAAAAAAAAACAGTCATAAGCAAAACTTTTATCGAAAAATAAGTCTACAAAAGGTTATTTTAGCATGAAATTCTTTCATTGCATCGTATTGACACTTTATACAGTTCAATAAAAAACTCCAACTTCTAAATATAATGCAGTAAAGACTGAATGTAAGTATTATATTTCTATCAAAGAGTAAGTTTTGCATTTAACCAGCACTTTAAACATGATTTCCTAAATATTTTAAAGATCCAGTTAAATTTTTGCTAAAGGCACTATAATTTTGGAAGCCATACTTCACTCCAGAAAAAAATTCCATTTAAATTCTTCGCCTGAGAGCAATATAGAGCGAAATTTAATAAAATATTTAAGCAAATCGTTCATTTCTAATGAGACCTTTATCAGATTCCTTCAAGTGCTCATGAAAGCGGAAGATGATTATCCT